>VZSV01000111.1:2135172-2202765 GCA_013398735.1 Nothocercus julius
GAAGGAAGGAAGGAAGGAAGGAAGGAAGGAAAAGAAGGCAATGCCATTAACTTAGAGTTGACCATGAATTGGAAGCAAAATGTTGAAACCGTAAGGTGCTTGTGGATGTCTGTAGTACATGATAGAAGAGGTTTGACAGGCAACTTAGCCCTGCAACTGTCAGGCCCCCAAACCAACGAAGCAGAAAATAAAAGTGCTCCCAAACATGTTTAAAATGATTCATCTCACTGTTTCACTTTGAAACAAGGAACAAAAATGGAAGCATTCCTATTCCCTATTGAAAGTAATCACAGTTTTATATCCCTCAGTGTTTACATAAAGAGAGCTGTTTATTTAGAATCCTTGGTGATAAGGACACAGCAAGCTCATAACTTATTATATATTCTCTTTTCATTTTGTCTTTTTTGGGGCGAGAATTATGTATATTTTATGATAACCCAAAATGACTTATACATAAAAAATACAGACTTTAAAGATAAAAAGGATTAGTAGCAGGTAATGCATTTTCCATGAGTGGCTATAGGGCTCTCAGTTCCAGAACATACAGGCTGCATACAAATGAATTGATAAAAGTCTGAGGCTGCGGATGGGTAGAAAGGCTCATGCTTTGCTGGAGATGATTCTTAAAGTTACAATAAATCAGACAGACAGTGTCGGCCTTTGAGGATAAACCTGTGATGGCTTGTTGTGCCTCTTTGAATCGCCTCAGAGGCCCAGGGACTAAAAAGTGCCTAGATGTCACATTAAATCTACCGGGAGGATGGAGCACTTCAAAGAGGAACGCAATCAGATCTGATGGAAAATACATTTTCTGAAAGCTACTGACAAAAAAGTAATCTTTGATGTGGATGTTGAATAACAATTGATATTGTCTTTCCTGACATTTTTCATTATTGCTGTCTTATACAGCCTACTTCATGTATTAAAGCAATATTAACTGTTTGACAGGGACAAATCCTCAAACTATCACATAAGCAATTGTTTCTGAATTGTCTTAGCCCACTGCCTGTAAAACCTGTCCCAATAACTGCTTTTAAATATGATGGTATACTCTTTTCCTTGACTAGCTAGACAGTGTCTGAGCCTTGGTATAATACAACAGAGCCTAGGGGATATTAAAAATGGTTAGGTGGTTATGAGGTGTCATTTGATTATAAGCAAGGAACAGCAGTGTTTTCTGAAGGTGACTTTTAATGAGAAGGGTCTATAAAAAGTTAGTCCTTATTATTCCTGATGTACAATACACATTTATAACAAGTATATGTACTGAGAAATTTCAGACCTCCTGCAAATCTTTCAGCTTAGAAGAAGAAACAAGAAATTTACAGGAGATCTTTCTTTTCTATGCAAGGAAATAAAGCAATCTGTAGCTGTACAAAATGCTATAAAATATACCATAGTTAAATCCCCCTGTTTTTACTGGAAAGAAATTCAAGCAGATCTAGTAACTATATGTCATTTCAAAGGACTGAATCCCTCCAGAGATTTGATGTCTTAACCTCCTACTATAAAGATGTGCTTCTTTATCAAAGATATTTATAAATCCCCAAATCCTTAATTTTTAGATGACCTTGAGCTACCAAGTGGGTTGGCAGAAAGACAGCTGTAGCTCTGATCGGTTTAATATACGAGGTTAACTGCATTAGCACCAGGGTAAGGCACACATTTAGAAAACCCAAGTCTGAAAGAAAATTGCAACACCGAGATAATCTACTGCTCTCAGGCTCTTGCAAGTTACTAGCATTTCTGTTGCGCTATAAAACAGTGAAGCCTTGGCAGTCCCTGTTTACTTCCAATTCCCTGGACAGTACTCAGATTTTCGCACTCCTAGAAGGTGGTTTATCTGGCTTTCGTTTCCCTGCCACCACCAGTGCCAACACCAGGAACGTTCTGCAGCCACACACGTGTTTGGGATGATTTCTCCTTTTTGTGGAAGAGTAGGCTTTTCCATGCAGTTGCTCCCCAAGGAAAATATTTAATGATGTACAGTTAACCTTCTATATAGGGTGATAATGAACTGAGAACAGTTCTCTTGGGAGGATCCATTGGTTAATTGTGAGAGTATCTCTCGTAGCGAAGAGTAAGACGTATTGCTGTCCAGCTGCCCAGCACAGAGTTGTGGTGCATTAGATATTTTTAATAACAAGCAGGAGACTTTGACATTCAACATACGCCTCTCTCCACTGTCTGACCATAGACGTCTCACAGCCTCTAAAAAGCAACAAAGCCGGCATTTGCCACTGCTGCCCTTCCCGTTGCCCTGCCTGTGCATTTAGAGGTGCAAAACTCTGAAAAGCCCTCATCCCCTCGAGGAGGAGGAGGGTAAGTCACACTGCTCACGAGCGTTCATGCCAGACTCGGCACGCTCCCGAGCACCGCACTGTCGCATTCCCTGAAGGACCGGGCAGTCAGACGTGCTTTATTGCCACCCAGAAGGCAGACGCTGTCTTCTCATCCAGCAGAGACAATGACACCTTCTTCTCTTGGATTATTTGCAAGTGATAAATGACCCTACCCCAAAGGGGAGAAAAAAAGGAAAGAAAGAAAGAAAGAAAAAGAAAAGAAAAAAAGACATCAGCAACATTCTCAGCAGATTCAAAGGTTATTCTTTCTTATTTCCCAAACCTTACTCTTGCTTTATTATTCCAGAGTTGGTTGAGGCCAAATATATCCTGTATATACTTCAGACTAAAGTTCACACTGGCCCCTTTAGCGCTGCATCTCCTTGACACTTCAACCTCTGTTCTACCAGAAGGGATTTCTTTTCTTTCATGCTCTCCATCTCTCTATCCCTGATGGGAACTCATCCACTCCCTGGTTTCTTAACACCTTCCTTCTGAGTTATTGAAACGAGGCTGCCTGGCCAGCTGAAACTCCTTTGAAGTCTGGGAACATTTCAGATGTCAAGTCATAAGATTTCCTCTCTCTTTATTTTAGACTGCTGCCAGTGCTTGTAAAAATCTATGAACTACTAAGCATTAAAACCCCATACACGGTGAACTCCTGGCACTGATTTTGCATGCCTACAGTAAATGCAGGAAAGGAAAACCACAGAAATTATCATAATGCGTCCTTTGTGGAAATATTAGAAGGATTATTGTTGGTGGGGGGTGGGAAATAAAGATCCATTAGTTGGCAAAAGATGTGTAAAAAGCTTTTAGTTCTGCTTTTGTGTTGCTGAGGTCAAACAAGAAAACCTCTCTCCTTTCTCCCCACGCAGGTCCTGAATTGACAGAACAGTAAATCTGTCTTGTGACCAGCTAGCACCACAGCAGAAACACTGCAGCCACCCAATGCAGAGAGGCACCCAGTACAACTCATGCCTCTGACTCACACGTGTCCAGGGTTTTTTGATAGGTTAATATTGTATGGGCAGGCTTTATGACAGACCATGTATAGCCTGTCTTGCTCGGCCAGCAAACATTTCACCCTGTGCACTCCAGCTTTGACAGAAATGCTCTCATGTGCCCTCGCGTGGCTTCTTGCACTGCTGCTTGATCCAAGGGTGCTCTGGCACTGCTCAGGGCTGATATCAAACGTAGCACAGCTATAGCTTCCCTCACCAAGGGAGGCCAAGTTTAAATTCCCTTCATTGGTGGTCCCATTGCTGCAGGAGCAGCCTCCTGCAGGTTGTTCCTATGAGGCCCAAGAGTTCACAATACACCACGTTCAGCCCAGCTGTTCCTGAAACCCCAGTCCTACCCTACCGCTGAACTTCTCAGCACACCCAGACTGCGGGAGGGCCCTAAAACAAGCACAATTTTGGCACCCGTTTTTGTCTGTGCCCCTTTGCAGCCTCTGCACATTGCAGCAGGAGTTGCAGATCCACAGCTTTCCTGAGCCGATCCGCAAAGGGATGCAGATTGCTCCATAATTGCTCATGTGCCTGGCAGTGGCCACTGCTTCTCAATATCCTATTTACAACCAGTCAGCCCTGCACAAGGCGCAGCTCCACGTATAGAAACAGCTGATCCTAGCCAGCTCTTGTGTCTGAGAAGTTGCATCCCCACAGGATGTAACAAGACAGTTCTATAAAGCGATGCTGGTGAAAACAGTCATCAAGGTCACCATTTTCAAAAGCACCTAGAGCTGAAATGAGAGGCTAAGCAGATGGCAGATGGCACCAAGTCAAAGCTTTGCTAAACGTGGTCCTTTCCTCCCAGCTCTTTTGACAGAAGCACAGATGAGAATCAGCTACATAAAAACAGCTCTGATTTGCAATATTTTGCTTAAAGATAATTAAGCTGATTCCTACTGGTGTTGTGATATGTTCAGCAACCATCTTTTGAGGATTTACATTACTCCTGCAATATAATGTTGCCTTGGAACTGGTAAATTTTACCTTGGAAAAGGCATGTAGGTATATCAAATTCCTGTGGCAGCAAGTATATCAAGACTCCTCTTTAAAGATTCTGCATTTCCCATTTCTTTGTGAAACATACCAGTTCACGATGTAGAAGAACATGGAGTATCCCTTTCACACAGGTTAGACCAGGAGATAATGAATTCTCAACCTGCTTCCTTATTCATCACTAACTTACTCTTTGACCTCTTTTTTTTTTAAAGCATGCTACAAATACACTCAATTGTGTAATTAGCAGAGATTTAATCACAGGAAAACAAATCCATCATGCAAGATGGAGAAGAAAAATTAACCCTGGGTTTTAATGTTGCTTAGGCTGAATGGAGCAGTCATGTTCTAGGAACAGATGCACCAGCCCCCACTAGAAAGAGAAAAAGAACATTATTATTATTATTACTGGCATCCAGAAGTGGCATATTCTTTTACACTCTCCCCAGAGACTAGGAAGACAAGAAATTTCTCCATTACTGATGCATTTCAAAGGCTGTCCTCCCCAGTGGGTTTCCTCTATGACATTGTCTTTCCTCTATGCCCTTCCTCCTAATTGATATCTCATCAGGGAACATTCCTCCTGGCTGAGAAGGTCTCCAGGAAACTCCCACTTGAGCCCGTCTGAGCATTAATGTGAGTGAGATATGGAGGATGCTACCTAGCTGTACAAGATGCTATTTCTTGTCCCCTCCTAGGGCAAACAGATCGAGGCATTTGCCCCACCAGCATCCTTACATCTGTCAGCTGGGGGGACTTAAGACCCAGCTTTAATTTTTCATTTCAGATTCATGTAAATGGATCCGCTGCCCTGTAATTAATTTGCTGCTAATTACACAATTACTCTCATTTATAGTATCAGTTAAAAATGAATTGATGGTAGCCCAGCCTAATTTGCAAAATAAATTAAGCAAATTGTTACTTGATTCTAAATCAAGTAAATCAACCCCTGCGCTCGGTTTGCCCACATGGTGCCACAGCCGGCTGTGACGCTGCCGGATGCTGCCGGAGCACTTGTCAGTCGCCTCCTTCGAGTGTGGCGGCAAGGGGAGGATTAGGGGCTGTCACTGCCTCCAGCTGTGTGGCATTTTACTTTTCCTGGTCTCCTGTTTAAGCTGCCCTCTTTGGACTGGCTCATTATGAAGATTTATACCATCATCTAGTGGAACTCCCTTTAAACTACAACCCATTAACTCTCCTCGCCTGCACTTTACATGCAGGCTGAGACGGAGAGAGTAGGCAATGAGGTTCGTGTATTCAGGTTGCTAAATATAGGAGAATTTTTGACATCTCCCAGGGCAGGAAAATTTGCCATAACTGCTGTAATTAAAATCTTGCTCAATATTTGCCTAATGTCGCATTAAATCCATGTAATGCTGCTTCTTGTCTCCTGCCCTCCCACTCCTTACTCAGAGTTATTTTTCAGCATCTAGAGATATGACTGCAGCCACTAGTCACAGCTAAAGTTGTACTGTAATCAAAAAAAAAAAAAAAAAGGTAGAAAATCAATGTGTAACCCAAAAGAATAAATACAGAGCCTATGATCCTCACACAGCCAGATAAACTAACTACGCCTGAATAAAAATAGTATTTCATCCTAATTTTTCAGCACAGTGGAACGGACACCGCTTCGCCTTGTTTGACTCCAGTCACTCTTGCTGATAATACATGCACACCTTTATCAAAGCACAGAAATAGGTCACAGTTCCCTCAGTTAATTCTCTCCACTCTGCCAAGCAGTATCAAAAATCTTTCCTGGCTTTATGCAAGAATCGCTCCAGACATCCTCCAAATTAATTTGTACTTCCTAATCCCAAGCAAGACTGGGGAACCACTTGAAGCCCCACACTGAACCAAGGCACCAGCAGAGCTCGGAAAACGCACTGAATCTAGGAGCTTTGCAGTTGATTTAAGGGACTAAATGGGAGACAGCATGACTTTATGCAGACCAGTGAATCAAGAGGGGCATTTCCATGCTGAAAATTAATGGACATCTCTCAGTGAAGAAGGGTAAGCCATGCACCCTCCTGAAAACCCTTCGTAACACACACTGAAGGAGGTGCCCCTGCCCGATTTCCCACTGTATTGCTCCCACTGCTTGCATTGTATATGTACAAGCTAGAGGTGGCTGCTGGATGGCCAGGAGCTCAGGGAATATCTGCCTGCCCCTGGGACAGTGGCCTGGGAAGATGAGGGTGCCCCCTCCTAGCCTGGACCTGCACCGTGTCCTCCTCCTGCTTCCTGGTGGCCACAAGCAGCCAGCACACATCGGTGCTAGCACTACTGCCCAGCACCAGAGCTGCTCCTTCTTTTCCTGTCTAATATAGACAGTTACTTCCCCATCAAGCTGGTTCTTCTCCATTCTACCTTAATTTGCCTTTTAAAATCATGCATGCACCCTTAGTGCTTGGAGGCACCTCCTGCATCCGTCATGGCAGCACCAGTTCATGCAACCAGGAGCCCTTCTGGGAGGAAGCACTGACCACGCATCTGCACCGTGGATTAGCTGCCTTTTACCCCGATTTAACGCTAACAGAATTTCCTGTGGCCAAATGCCTGATGCCTCTCTCCCCACAGTGCACAATTAGACCCCTTCCTCAAGCCCCAGCATACGAATTTCCCAACAATCAAAAGACAATGCAGAAGAGAATAGTAATCCTGTATAACAGCACTCGTTTTATAATAAAGTGCACTACAGAGCCACAGTGCAGCTGTTTCATCTAATCTGAAACATGTGCAGTCCATATTAATAGTTAATTTAGTCTGCTTTTAAATCACAGCAACCTTAACAACAACAAGAAGGCGTGACCTGTCTTTCCTGGAGGAGCCTAGTCACATTCCTCTCCAAGTTCTCCATGTGACAGAGCAGTGCTACAATTAAAGCACAATAATTTGCTTGTTATTCAAGTCAGGCATTAGTCTTGGTAATGGGGTGCTTGGTGGAGAGATGGATTTTCTTGTTAGGAGCTAAGCGCAGGATTAGCTGAATTCTCCATGGAGAAATCTTGATTTGTTCAAGGTCTTTCATGTTTTCTACAGAGAAGGGATTATGTCTACTTAAAGAGGGAGCTTGCTTAAAAAGCTACAAAGTATAAGAAAAGGATTTAGGGCAGTCGGGCCTGTGGTTAAGTAGCTGAGGGGTAGCGGGAGTTTTAGAGCAGAGGATTATTTAAAGCCATAAAGTTCAAAAAATAATTGGTTTAGCACTACTGGGTCAATGCAGGGTAACATGCTGGAAAGGCAGTTAAGCATAAGCTAATATTCATTTTACTTTGGCTAATTATTGCAAGGATTCAGAGAAGAGGGTGGAAGAAGCAATGTTCTAGCTCTTTCCTTTGGGGTTCAACCACATAGCACATCTCCATGCTTTTTATATACATCTGTCGTGACATATATTATCAGCACAGCAAAGGACTCTTTTTAAAGCTCTGACATTGCTCACTTAATGAGGCCATGAATTGGACCATTAAGAAGAGCTGTGGAAATCCCAGTCATCCTGCAGCTCCTGCCTTGCAGGTGCATTCATCCCCTCCTCCTGCTTTTAAGGCACTGGTAATATTACTATTGGAGTTATCTCCAGGTGGGCTCCCATGATCATTGCCACCTGCAATCAGCCCAAGCAGAGGCTCTCAGTGCTCCAGCTTGGAGCCTGGGAGCTGCATTCCCCTCCCAGAGGCTCTCAGCATGGTGCCCGTGGAGACCTGCCAGCACTGTCACCACTCTGAGCGTGGTCCTTCTGTAGGGAAAGCAACTCTGTGCCAGGGAGGAAGCATAGCTTTATTTTCAGCCCTATACTTTTATCTTATATGCACCACAGATGACTAGCAGATGTTTTCAGGCACTGGGGGCCAATAATGCCACCACAACCAGAGTCCTGGAGGCCAAGACAGACATTTCTCCAAGACAAGTCGGTGAAGCTCGAGGGACAAGGAGGCAATGGGCGCATAGGAGACATAGTCCCCAACGGTGCAGTCCAAACACAGCATGCAGAATGGAAAAAAATGATGCAGGAGTCGTTTGAAACAGCTGCTTAAAGCAACTTGATATTCAAGGGCTCAGTCATCAGAGGGTGTCAAGAAAGAAGGACGTTCTGTAATTTGCTCAACATAGTTCAGCAGGGTGCATAAATGCTAGCAGAGAGAAATAAATATTAACTAGGGGAGTGGGAGATAATTAAGGGGGGGCCTGGAAACATCCTACAGGAAATACTTCAACTTCATGAAGAAGAGGGCGAAGGTAGCACTGCCGAAGAATCCCAGGGACGCTGCTGGATGCAAGGGACAGAAGTTTGTGACCTTATATAGCAGTAAAAAAAATAGCAAAGCATTGGGATTTGGATGTCATGTGAGGGAACTGGGGCATACTGGTCCTTCCCTCATTCAGTGCTGGCGTGTTTGCATTTGGCACATCATTGTCAACCCACAACCCAAAAGATAATGACAAACAGGAAGGAGTTTGCAGCAGAGTGGAAAAAAGATTAGGGGTCCACAGGTGGATAATGAGGCAAGATTAGAGTAGCTAATTCTGCATGATAGCTTGGCTAAGTGACAATTCAGTGCATGGTGGGGAAACATAATAGGAGATGTCAAATATTTGAAAGGTATAAAAACAAAGGCAATAAAAAGACTTATTCAGAGCAATGTGCAGGGATAATGACAAGTGTGGAAACAGAATCAAGAACAGATGAGGACTGAATGTTGGAAAATTTACTGTGGTAGGGAATAGTTTCCCCAAGGGAGACTGTTTGATTATTCAGAAAAATTAAAATTGTTTACATGTATTATTAGTAAGCGCACATTAGGGAACCCACACTTGTGGGAGAAAGGAATAAATCTTTGTGTCCAGCATTTTCATTATGAGTCCAGGTACATGGGAACCCGTGCAGAGTAAGTAAAATACTCTGGCAGAATATATGCAGTGTTTATTGCTGCAGATCTAGCCAAACACCTGAAATCCTGTAGTGTTTTCCTCCTTGTTTTCATTCTTATAGAACTCTGCAAGGTAAGAGGGCACATTTATTCCCATTCTATGGGTCTCAAGCTGAGATGCAGAGACTAAATCCCCAGTGAGATCTGAGCCTTGCCATGCTCATAACAACAAATCTGACCTACCTCCTTGAGTCATGAGAAGAATAGTGTGCTTGCAATTAAAGAGGTTGGAGTCTGTATACATTTCTTTTTTAACTCTCCATGCAGAAATAGCTGCAATCAGCCGCTGTTTCTTTCATTCTTCACCATGACCAGTGGTCTTGGTTCTTGGAGAATATTTTCTCTGAGCAATTTTTTGTTTTTTTTTGCCAAACACAGTAAACAGGACATTCGTCTTGTGATAATCCTGGGTACTATTGCTGGCTCTTGCACAGGTTACCTATGTAGGACTTTGGAAAAACCATTGCTCCTCATTTTGTCTTGACTTGCTCCACCTGAAGATTGAAATACCAACTTTTGCAAACATCCTACCATGAGGGAAACTAATTTTTTTTTTTTTTTTTTTTTTGCACAGTGCTTTGAATGAAAGGCACTATAAAATTCAAAATATTGTTTTTGTCTTGCAAGATTCATGCTACTGAATAGGTGAAAAGGTTCCTTTGAATAAAAGCTGATGATTTATCTACCTTTTAGTGGCTGCCTTTGTTCCCTGAAGCTACATATTTAAACTTTGCCAGGCAGGAATTTATTATAGATACAGAAGAAGAGAGCAGTCTTTTAAAATCTCAACCGCTCTGCTCACACCAAAGTTCTAGAAAGAAGTAAAATTGAAAATGCGATCATTATAGCCATTAGCTTTTTCCATATCAAGAAGTTTATGGATTAAAAAAAAAAAGAGAAAAAGTAAAGGAAAGACAATGTGTAATAACTACAGTAGAACTCATTGAGACTGAGGTGACAGTATCTAGCCCCCATTAACTGCCTTTTCCCACATATTTGAATAATTTGTGAGTGACTGATGATACTCTTTAAAGTCCCACTTTCCTAGCACAACACAATAAATCTCCACCACTGCCTTCTATCATCACACATGGCAACTCTCCTGCATGAATACCCAGCAGTTATACCAGAGATGCCAATGAGTTGTCATTACTGCCACAACAAAGAAATATTTGGCTGAGTAGTAACTCCCAGTTCTCAAACCAAGCATCCATCTTATACATCCTGATTCCTCTTTGGAAAGGGCAGTGACTATATGAGGGACTGCAATGCTCCAAAGGTATCCATACCAGTAATGATATATAACATGATGGATAACCAGTTTGTCATAAATTGAAAATTCTGCAGTATTGTTGTTTGAAAATTCATTTTTAAGTTCAAATCCACGTAAGACTGGTAGGGACAACTTGAGCCATATAATGGATGTGGAGCAGGAAGATCTGCAGATGACCCTCTACACAGTACGATCATCAAAACCCTTGGAGGAGCTTTTGGTAAACCAAAGTGTTATGGTACAAAATGCAAAAAGCCCCCCAGAAAAGAGGGTGACAGGATGTCAAACAGAGGTCAGCCTCATTTACAAGGCCAGCCTTCACCTTGCCCAGTGAGCCATTTAATTAAGGAGCCATGTGTAGCCTCTCAGGAGGTCCATGGACATGTTGCTGCCGTGCAGCCTCCCAGCAGTGTGAGCCCCACTGCTCGTAAACCTGGCCACCCTGCAATCCCACTCACTGGAAAAATCAGCTTGAAGGGACAGCCAGAACAAATCATGTGTAGCCATGGTGACTAAATCCATCTGGAATCTATCCGAGGGCTCATCCTATCTCCCCTCCACGCTCCAGCGTACACAGAGCCCACTCACCACACCTGGCACCCCTAGGTATTCCTGTCCTTACAATTTTATCCTTCCCACTCTAAATTGCCTCAGTTCTCATGTAGCCATTTGTTACTTAATTAACATTTAGTCTTTCCAGACTTTAGTATTTCCATCATCCCTTCTCCATAGAGAGCAATGACAGAGGAATAGGGCATTAGGTATGTGTTCCTGAGCAGGAAGATCAAAATTTAAATCTCAGTTCAGAGGTTTAGCTGACTTTAAGAAATACAGAAAAACAAAATTCATATCGTATACGTGTGAGGAAAAGGTACTATCTAAATTAGTAAGTTGAAAAAGGAGAGGTTTTTTTAAAGAATGAATTAATTTTTGCTATATCGTTTATGAAGCTTTTGCTTTTCATCATATACCCAGAGAGAGATCCATCTCAAATCTCTGTCCCATTCTTTCAAATATTACTATATTTAAATTGCCTTCTCTTTTAAGTAACACTTTCTGCCAGATATATGCATTTTAGCTGAACTTATATGGCACAGTAGAGACATCCAGTGGTTTGTTAGATTATTAAACTCATGACTGTCACCAAAGATATACTACAGAGCTATTTCCATTAGATAATGGTAATTTTAATTTGACCTCAGCCTCAAATTTAAGATTTGGTATTAAGCAGCACTAATTCAAGTACTTGCAGTAATTTGACATTGGATATTTAATCTAATTTGCCATACATCTAACTACTTTCTTGTGATTTATGCAGAACACAAGTTCCATTTATACTCTGGGGTAAATGTTCAGTTGTCATAACTCAGAGTAGCTTTGCTGAAGTCAATGGAGTTTTGTCAAGTGACTGTCAGAGGACTTAGCCCTATGTATTTTGGAGAAGGGGGAAGGCATTTCTATAGGCAGCTTCACAGAGGCACGTGCTTAGTTTTGGCTTGTATTTATCAAGCTCCCTTTTAAGGATGTTGGGAGACAATATTTGAGTGTCAGATCACCCATTTTGGGCATCTAATCAAGGAGAACCGAATACATTACAGCTCTTGAGGAGGGGAAGAAGATTGGTGGGGGCAAAGCAAATCCTGGCAGTTGAGAGGAAGAAGGTAGCCCAGTGGGGTGAGGCAAAGGAGAGATTTAGCAGACCAGTGATGGGGACAGGGCTCTGGAAACACAGAAAATAGCAAAAAGTGAAATCCTGAAGGAAGAGGATAGAAAAAACAGACACAAGCAAGCACGACAGTGAACTTCAGATTAGAAAAAGGCAACATCGGCAAATCAGGCTCAGGAGTGGCTTAAAATCTGTAAAACTACACTTAGGTCGGTTGGCCTGCACAGTGTGCAAGTCAAGGTTGCCCAGATAGAATAAGATCCTTAAAAAGACAATGAAAACCCCAAAGCTAGCAGACCAGAGAGAAACACAAAAGAGGTTGCAAGGCAGTGATTTATTAAAGTCTTGCTTTACTAAGAGTTTGATCTGAAAGCCGTTTTACTCAGTGGAAGTATTCCTGTGGAGTTTGAGTCAGGCCCTAAAACAGAAATGTTTGACCAGTTGATAAAGCGAAGTGTGTTCTCTATTCACAAAAGAAAAGGGAGATTTTAAATCGGTTTATTTCAGATAACCTATTTACAAACAAGAGGCAGAGCATGCACCATGACTTTGTAGAAGAAGCTGAGAGAAGAAAACACTAATCAGTGTTAATTAATAGTTGGTATGAATAGCACAGAAAAAAATAACTAAAACACTGAATATATTCACTAGTCTCAGCTTCTTCCCCTTTTCAACAGAGACACCTGTAGAGAAGAACCAGAGTATAAACTAAGGGTCTCTATAGCCTTCTGGCTTTCCAGTTAACTATGAGAAGATAGTCAGGGATGAGCAATGACAAGTATTATGCTTCCCAACTGTCCAGCGGTCACTGTATATGTTCACACAAGATATTTTTTGGATATCCTGGGCAAATACAAATGAATATAAGCAGCACAACATAAGAACGTATGAAAAGGTATAACCAATTGTGCCAGGAGCATTTTCAACAGGACCCATTCTTTGCAGTTACATCTACATATAAATTGGGTACATCAGACTGTTAGCCCCTGCAGATGAAGAAAAATTGCAATGCTTCTTCATCTCATGTCCTTTGGAAGTGCATGTGTTATGGTAATGCTATAAGGTGTCCCTGCAACGTGAGTACTTGGGTTCACTCTGCCCTTGTTTAAGAGTATTTGTACTTATTTGGAAGTTCTTCATTTTTGCACCAGGCTCAATTCCTAAGCCCCAGCACTTTACATTCAACCCTGTTAGCATCAGACAAGAAAAATACCACCCACTCTCTGATGTCCATCCACAGTCCCAATTCCCATGGCCAGTAAATGGAGGGATTGCTTGACTGAGTAAAAAGAGCATTGACTGCAGTCAGACTTTTTGGTGTTTTCAAAACCAGATCCTAGGCTGAATTTGAGTAGTTGACAGAGCACTCTGTTGACAGAGGTGACAGGGCAACAATTTCATTTTTTCTTGAAATAGATCTCAAAATCCAGTACAGACACAAATGATAAACAAACATTCACAGTGAAAAAATAGATTGCCAAATGTCCAGGACAATTAGTGCACAACACATTCATCTCAGGAGCCAACTGAAATATTACAGATAACATTCAGCAATGATTTTTCTTCGGTTTCGAGCAGTGCTTGTGAAAATTGCTGGCTTGACTCTTGTGGCTAAGGGTCCATGGCAGCTTTTTAACCTCTGAACAGACAGAAGCCTTGATAACAAAAAATACAGCCTTTTCCATACTGTCCACTTTCACCTTGTATCAGCTTGGCAGAGTGAGACCAGCTCTAGGAATATTTTGGTCACAGAACAGCTTATTCACACTTTGACTGTTTTGCTGATCACACGACGATCACACGATTTTCACATTTATTAATTGCTAGCAGAACATGTTAGGGAAGGAATACATATGCAGCTTGCTTTGCACAAAGTCAGTAAACGTGATTATTTGAATCTTTCAGAACTTGCAGTTTTATCACGCCACATATGCATGTAAAGAGCAAAACTCATGATTGTTTCATTTGAAGTCTCATAGAGTCTCATAGAGTTTCTCAGCAGTTTATAAAGTGTTGACCAGCACACAGAAATCCTGTTTACACACTGGGCATTTATTCTACATGTGGATTTTCTTGGATTCCATTTCCATTCTCTTAGATTCCCGCATATGACTCTCAGAGGAAACTCTGAAGTCAGTAAGAAAAATAGTTAGCAAATGTTGAGTTAAATTTGAATATTTTCAATTACTCTGATCTCTTGAGAACTGAAAATCTATTATTCAGTGACAGGGATCAGAAGATTTAAGACATAATTATATGTCCCATCGGGAGATGGGCTTTGCCCCACAAATTCAAAGACAGAGCAACTATGACTTGCCCACAGATACCTGCACCTCCAGTTGCTTTTATTTTAGCCAAGTTTTGGCAGCATCCTTTTCCTGTAACATTTACCAGAGATTTCTGGTAGAGAAAAAAAATGTTTTTGGATGAGTTTTCTTTTTTGATGCCTGAGCAAAAGACAAGCTTGACTAGATCAGGTTTACAAAGTCTTTATTAACATTAGAGACCCTTTAAAATTAAAATGCCTTGTAACAGAGAGTAGAAAATTTCCCATTTCATTTTCTCTTGAAAATCTACCAAAAGGAAATATGACTTTTCAATAGATACCATTTCATCACATATCAACTACAGAAGACAGTCACAATATGATTTCCTGCATACATACTTAAATCCATTAAATATATACAGCATAATCTACAACATAGGAAAAGTAGGATGTAGAAATATGAAAAATCAAGAAATAGGAAAATACAGGAAAATGTTTACACATGAGACCCACAAAGTATTAGGTTAAAGAAGACCACCGCATAGGAGGCTGCTTTTCATCAGCTCTGATCCTAAGCAGGCGCTGTCATTACTGGAGTGTTGCTCCCAGCACACTTAAAGTAAAGGGGAATCTCTCTCCCTTCACAAACAAGTATTTTTCAGCTGTGGGGAGCATACATGATTTGTCCATGACCACAAGGAAGTGTGACACTGCCCCAAGGCCTCAGCCTGGGTCTTCTTGGGCTCCAGTTTGGGCACTAAGGTGATCCACCGAGTAGCCACCTCTCTGACAGCCCTTCAAAGTCCTTGAGCTTTGCCTCATATATGGCTAGTTAAGGGGAAGCTTGAAGGATTTTTAAGGAAAACGAGCATGTAACTCTTCCAGCACTTTTAAAAACCCTTTCAGTGGACCGGACATCTGCATTAGAAGAACTGCATTATAATGAACAGAAAAATGCAGGATTCAGATGAAGTCTTGATTAAACTGTCATCCTAATCACTGCTGGAAACAGAGAGAAGAGGATATTTTATTTTTAAATTTTCATCTAGATCACACGTAGTGCAGCAGAAGAACATTTGCATTATTTTCCAGTAAATGTGTGAGAGATTATGAATGTGAGATTTCTTTGTGTTTTCTATATGACAGAAAAAGGCAGAATTGGAAAAGTTCATAAAAAAAGTTCTAAACTTGTATGCAGGAGATCATGTTTTTATCACAGACTTAGCTTTTGAAATTGATATAGAAGAACAAGAGCTGACTAGAACCATTCCCTAAAACTAAACTTTGAGATTTAGAAGACTTTGGTCTGCTTCAGAAGGACAGAGGGGTAACAAGAAGGTTTCCTTTCCCCTTATGCTCCTGAATTGGCCTATATGAGAAACTACTTGACATTTTGCCAGCCTTCACAAAATGTATAGGCCCATGTTTCAGAATCAAAATTTTCAGATAGTTACAGGGCTTATCCAATTTGATTCAAAACTTAATAGCCAGATACTTCAAAGCTTAATAGACAGATATTGATAGGGAAATTTCATAGCTGTGACAGAGTACTAAAGAATGAAGTTTTGAAAGGAAAGTTTAGGAAATTTTTTTTGTTGTTGTTAAAGAGAGGGGAGACATGGAGTAATCAAAGGAATTTACCAAAAATATTTATCCCTGCCTTTCTTCTACATAAAAAATTATCAAGATTCAAGGGCCACATTGACTACTTGACCTGGTACTGTACCATAAAGCGAGTGTCAAGTAAAACAATTCATCTCACATTCATGCTGCAAGAGCAATGAATTATTATATGAAACAATATTAGTGACAGAAGAAGAAGTCACAAAATAAACAGTTACCTACTTGATATTGGAATGCTGATACTTTTAATGCAAAGCCAAGCTGCTAAACTTGTACCTTTGCTCATTGATACTGGTTACAAAGACTGACAGAAATAAGCTCATATTGCTAGTCAGTTATCCCCAACTTTTCTGCCTCACTGCACTCATGCATCCATCTGCCACGGTCTAAGCCCTTTCATAATCTATTTAAGCCTCATATGCTTCCATATACTTCCGCTGCAATTTGAGGTCGGTCCCCTCTCTACAAGGGGAGATCAGTGTAAGCCCCCATGGATGCAGAAGAGCTATCATGTGAAGAGAGCTGGGTGCCCCATATCCCACTCACCAACATCAGGACACCTGCCCTTCTCTGCCTGTGCAAGTTCCCACCAGCCAGTCCCAGCTGCTGGAGAAAACCTGTCCACTTTGGGAACAGAAAAGGAACACATTCTTCAGCCAACCACCCAGGGAACAGCCTCTCTCCATCATTGTGTTAATAACCACGTCTCCATCTGTTCTCCATATCCATCTGTTGTCTTCAACACGACGCTGAGATTGGAAGGTCCTCGGTGAATAGCCCACGCTTTGTTATACTTAAACAAAGCAGAGTATATTAAGAACATTATCTTTGATCTATGTATAATACTACTATAATATATTTTAATAGTACTATAATAATAATTACAATAATGTACAGCTAGTGGCACAGGTCACCTGCTTGCCACAATACAGTCCAGGAGAGGCCACTACCCAGCTTGCTGTGAGGGCAAACCAGAAGCTTTCTATGGCTTGGCTTAAAATTATAGGACACTGAAGAGCTGTAAGTCCTTTGGACTTCAGGTGCTCTAGACTTGACCAAGGAGAATAGTTTAAATGGTAAGACCTAACCAAGTTGCATGACCAAGGAAAAGAGACTCCTTTGAAGGAAAACAGTGTGGATTCTGTGGGGGATTTGCAAATTTTCCCTGAAAAATATAATTCTGCTTAGAGTCTGATTAGCGTAGAAAGCTTAAGGAAGTATGTTCTCCCATAGAAAACACATGTGGTAATGATTAGCAGCATAAAAGAGCACTTAGATCCAGGGGTATATCTGGTGCCCACTTGAAATAATAGCTTATAAGATTCTAGTTAAATAAAACTTATAAGGCCTTAGTTTTACAGCACTTTGCATTGCAACCCTTTCAGCTCAGCTCCAGGACAGAGTGCAAAACTCTGAAGGTGAGCTATTAGGAACTCTCAGAATTGGAATCTGATTTCTCACAATTCCCATTGATCCATTTTTGTGATTGAAAAATGCACCAAAGAAAGAAAAGCATTTTCTCTTCTCACAAATTTATTCTGACAAAGCAATCCAGGTAATAATGCTCTGTAACCATTCCAGGAAATCTGGAAATGCCCCAAAATATACAAAAAGATCCACATGAAATTCAAAACCTGAGGCACAATTACTCTTGTTCAGTCCATAGGAATCTGTCACTGAACAAAATAATGAGAGAAAAAACACTAGGCTGGAAGAAATAATGTTGATGCAGTCACGCAAACCAATAAAAGCAAGGAAGTTCTGAATCCAAGCCACTGCAGATCCCTAAACACAGGCCTATTGTGTTTTGATGCTGCAGCAGCCCATATGGTCTTCCATTAGAGGGTCTCAAAGCAGTGGGCAATATTACCGTACCATATGTGCTGATTGGAACGACTGGGTTGATTTATGTTAGCATGTGTAAGGATATTTTTCGCTTTCCATTTTTGTTTCCTATTCTTGTTCTCTCAGTAGAAGAGTAAGAATGGAGAACCTTGTCACTATGAGTTTCCAACACTGTTGTTAAATTAAAGGTCTCTGACAAGAGCGGAGCAAAATGATTCTAAGGCATGCAGCACAGCAATAAATGTTTAAAAGTGAGCTCTACAACTTGACACTGTGTTTACAACAAACAGAATATCCCAATTTCTACTTTGACTTCACAACACGTTCTAACAAATTTCTCATTAGGAAGCCAACATAAAGATGATGACCAGAAATGAACACAATGGAAATATACATCTCAAAAACTGAATTTCACAATTCATATTTATTGTTTTACATTTTTGCTTTCTAAAATCAAAGCAAATCAAAAGGAAAGCAAACAATAAAAAATTTCTCAGAGTGGAAAAATGAGGGAACTTGCAAGCAAGAAACAACAATGTAGGCAAAGAGAAAAAGTCAATATCATATCTTCTTGCTGTAGGACTATTTGGTACTATGAGCAAGTTTTGCATATAAAATTGGCAGATGACACCAGGCAAGTGTGCTGTTAAATCCCCCATCTTGTCCTGCAGAGTACTACGTACTTCAGGGAAAGATGATAAAATGTACAAAAGGGCAAAGGAATAAGAGGAGCGGATTTCTTTTCCAAGTGCAAGAACTACAAGGTCATTATTTACAGAATAAAACAGTTCAATATTTAATTCATTTGGGAACTGCTTAGCTTCCATATTTAGCAAATGTAAAGAAAAACCTGACATAAGGGAGATTCCAAAAGCACAAAGACAGAGGAGGGAGTACTCAATCCCCGTTCAAAATCTTGGTCACCTATCAACAAGCCACAACAGTTATAGCAATTGCTCTCCTTCAGCTCAACACAATCTACTAATTAAATTTTCCTTACACTATTTCCAGGATCTCAGAAGAAAACTGGGTGCTCCTTGCGCAAGTGGTGTCCTAAGCTGTTGATCTAGAACATTCAGAAAGAAAGTAAATGTAACTCATGCAGTTTTTGAGTACAGGTGTTGTTGGAGTGTGCATACACACACAACTGGCATAATGTATATAAGGTAGTAAGAGTTTCAAAAATAACTTGTTAATCATCCCCACTTTGCCCACAAATAAAGGAAATTAAATCAGAAATGAAATAATGTGCCAAGACCTTTTATAGATTCAGAGAGCTAAAGCAACAGAACTCATTGCCTACAAAGTTAACCACAAGGAGGGACTGTGCAATGAATTCAAAATCATGGCAGTTTCTGTTAGAATAAAAGGGACTGAGGTTGGGCAAAGCATGACAGACAGCAGTAAAAGAAACAGAATATTACCAAAAAAGAACCAGTAGCCCATAAAGGTAAACAAAAAGAGATTCTTTGGGGCAATGTACTGGATGGAAAGTCAGACTGCTCATCATAAGGAAAGAAGCAGACTTGAACGTCAAGTGATGAAATAATTTTGTCTGCCTTACTTGGAAATAAATGCATCCTATCAAGTAATGCTGAACATACTAGCTACTGCTCTTAGCAGAAACATTAATCAGATGCCTTTGAAGTTGTTTAAATGGCAACCCATATGCCCTTCAAAACCCCCATTTCAGGAAACACTGAGCTGTGCTTTGAATAGCTTTGAATAGAAGAGAGGCACAGACAAATGTGATGAAGTCACTAGACAGAGCAGAACATGAGCGACTCCTCAATTCACCTGTCAAATAGTAGGGACAGTCCAACCACAGAATACTTCTTTCCTCCAGAGATTCATTTTACCACAGCGTGCCTGGACTGGAGCATCTGTCTTATGAGGAAAGACTAAGTGAGCTCAGCCTGTTTAGCCTAGAGAAGAGAAGACTGAGAGGAGATCTGATCAACATGTACAAATACCTTAGGGGTGAATGTAGGGAGGATGGGGCCAAACTCTTCTCGGTAGCCAGTGACAGAATAAGGGGTTTTGGGTACAAATTGAAACACAGGCAGTTCCATCTCCATGTGAGGAAGAACTTCTTTGCTGTGAGGGTGCCAGAGCCCTGGCACAGGCTGCCCAGAGAGGCTGTGCAGGCTCCTTCTCTGGAGATCTTCCCAACCCGCCTGGCTGCCGCCCTGTGCCCCGTGCTCTGGGTGTCCCTGCTGGAGCTGGGGGCTTGGACTGGATGATCTTTACAAGTCCCTTCCAACCTCAACCATCCTGTGGTTCTGTGATTCTGTGTGCCTCACAGGAAGGCCTAAACAACTCCGTTTGTTTATGCTTAAAATATAGTCAGCCATCATATAGAAGATAATGAACTTGGAAAAGGGCAGCAGAAGCCAGCCTGCAAAAAAACTCCTGTGTTTTTTTCTTTTGTTGTTTTTCTTTTCCTTTTTTTTCCCTGTTGTTTTGCTTTGGTGTTGTTGTTGTTGTTTTATTTTATTCCTTTTCATTTTACCCTAATCTCTCTGCTGTGGTTGGTCAGTAAACACAGGATTAGAAGATAAATAAATGCATCCAGGCAGTTGCCTCAGCTGCCACTGTGGTGCTTTCTGACACATAATTAGAAAACAAATGGCAGATTAGCTTAATAATATTCATTAGTATCTAATGAAACCAAGACTGTTTCCTGTTCAAAGCATGTTGGGCTGTTAGCTGAATTTAAGTAAATTCTGTATTTCCACCCTTTAGCCATGAGAAAAAGATTTCAGGGAGGAGCAGGGAGAGAGAAAGAGCACAGTTAACCCTTTCCTCCTTGGCCATGCTGTAAATTGATCATCTTCTGCATAGTCCTCCTGCTAGTCCGCAGGGAAGGAATGGTTAACAGGAGAGCAGGACCTCCTGTCAGGCATTGTTGTTCTTTTCTTTTTTCTTTTTTTTCTTTTTCCAACNTTTTTTTTTTTTAAATTATCCTAAGTAAGAATTTTAATGATATGCAGAAATCATAGCTGTCTTGCTGAATCGCTGTAGGACTGACCTCCCTTGACAGTTCTTAAATTATTCAGCTATCAAGGGCCTGCTAAACATTAAATTAAGCATCCTCTCTCCCCTGTCCTAAACCATTAAGTTATGCAAATGCACAGATAATGGGGCATATGACAGCTGGAGGCATTAATCAGGCAGCTCTGTCTCTGGGCTGTTGTTATGTAGAAACCACATCTGCCAACAGACAGAACAGACACAATTAGATCTCACTTAATGGAATGAGAAGAAACTACCGAGCTCTCTATACTCGTGTTGGGTTGTAGACCTGGGAGGGAAGAAGGCACTGGGGAAATCTCCCTTGCTCACTGCTTCTCTCTCTCTCTTACACTCATTATTTCTTTTTTTTTTTTAATACCTGTTCTTCCAACTGAAATGAAAAATTACCTGTAATTGTTATCATTTGCAAACAAAGCCCGTCAGAAGACACCCCCCACCACCACCACTGTTTACAATGGATGTTTTTCTTGTTCCCTGCTAAGTGGCTCTTTGGGGAATTCATTTCATCTGTTTTTTTAACTAATGCTCTGTCTTTGAGGGGTAGGGGAAAAAAAGCAAACAAACAGATCTCCCAGTACGCCATTTGAATTACTGCCTTAAAATGAACTTGCCTGCTCCGTCACACTGAAGCAGCACAGTGCCAGGGCATGAGTCATTTTGCCGTTCGTTCGTTCCATGGTTGCTCTGTCCGTGAACATCCCTTCCCGGGAACGGCTAATTACTGAAGACAAACGTTTGCACGCTGACTCGTCCCTCCGGTCTTTTTTAGCACATATCTCCTCCCCCTGGGTGCCTTCAGAGATCGCCAAAGCTGAGGGATGCCCCGTGAAGGTCCTGCAGAAGTTGAGAGAGCAGTCTGAATAAAAGAATAGCTGAAATATTTATCTAAAAAAAATAAAATAGCTGAGCTCAAGGGTGGCTCTTAAACCTCTGGTTCAAAATCTGGGTGGTGCAGGAAGAAAAAGTACTAAGCTGAGGTAAGTGCACAGGCAGAGGGGAGCATTGCTCCCATACGGACTGCTCTCATGCCCTCCCCTGACATTTCAGAAAGCCTTCATTAATACATCATGTATTTGAGAGAAATTTCTTACGACAAAACTCTTCTTTGACCCTTGGTAATTATTCCCTCTCTCCTTGCAAGAGCTACTTACTGAAATGACTCCATCAAACCCATTATACAAAATCTTTAGTATAGACATTTTCCAGTGGAGAGGCTGGGCTTTTAATTCAGATGATGTGTTAACTCATTTAATAAAAGCAAAAAAAATCAATCTTGCTGATACCAAATTTGATTTTTGCAAAGCAGTGGTTTTTTCCCTGGCTCTTACATTAAGATGAAAATGGTTGTGAGGTACTGGGGCAGATTAGTGAATGGACATCAGTTTGTCTACTACTACTTAAACAAGCACAGTCTTTGCTAAATGCAGGCAGCAGTACAGATTTTTTTTTTTTTTTTCACCCAGCTGCCGTGGTCAGATTTCCAGTCAAAAGTTTCTCCACATCCAAACTTAAAACTTTGCCAGCTCAAATTTTAAAATTGCCATTTTAAATATAATTACCTTCCTTTCACCACCAAAAGTTTGAGTTCTGATGAGTTTTGCTCTATCACCAAGGGTTGCCAAATCTAAAAACAGAGTCCCAGAGCCCCAAAATACTAAATCTTCCTCAGCCATTCTCTGTTAAAAAATTGAAGTATTAGGGCAAATATCTTACATGCTCACAGCTGCCAAATCTCCACATTTTGCAGTACCAGAGATGATAACAGAAACAAACTGCCTCTATTAATTTTGTCATTTTCAGAGGCCTCTAGAGATAGAAGACCTTAAAAATTGCAGATCATATTAGAGTAATGATATTTTCTTATGACTTCAGTTCACTTTGCCTTTGCCTCTTTACTATTATTATCTCAGTTGTACTGGGAATTTGGCACACTGGAGATGAATTACTCCTGCCCTTATATCTATTAGACAAAGAACAACTTTTTCTATTTTTCCAGTAATCCTCAGGTGAGAAAATGGCAAGTTGGGCACAATCTAGTACCTCCAAATCTTCCTTATTTCATTTTATCTTTTCACAAACGTGAAACTTCAGACCTCATTTTGACTGAATGCTTGATTTGGTCATATTCTTGTTCCTGATGATTATATAGATAAAGCCATAGTGTCTCTTGTTTCCAAAGGAGCACCAGAATATAAGGCACTTCAAAAATTTCCCTGACACCAGAGAAAATTTGTAAATTATATAATGCTTTCTTCACTGTAGAGCTGTTGGATGGCTAACTATTTGGAGCTACAAATCTTCATTTTGATTTCTGATTTTTAAAAAAAATTATCTCTAGCATCTTAGATTTTCTTCATAATTCTAAAATTATTTGGCAGATTCCCAATACACTACACATGTACAATTTCATAAATGTCTGGAACCTACACTGGAGAAGAGAAGACAGTTGCAGATAATCAAAAGCGTTGCTTTTCCCATGTTGAATGCTTGGTGACTTTTGACTGTGTGCTAGAGCCAGTTCTGAAATTGTCCTGACTTTGTAGCAGTCATCCATTAATGCAGAATACATCTATTATTTGTCAAAGTCAAATAAGCTACTCCATGCCAACTCATACTACAGTTTTATAGTCCTTCATCAGTGTTTCAGTTGTATTTTTCAAAAAAAGAAGCTGCATAGCGTAATCTGAGCAATCTAATCACTGGGCTAGAACAAGATATGCTTGGCTATGTAATTAAATACCTCTAAAAATGCCTAAATAAGGCATATGTAGAAAGTAATTACAGCCACTCAGAAATATATCAAATGTAATTTTTGCCACCTGTACTCATTATAGTCCAACATATGATATTTAAACCAAGCAAATCTCTCTGGTCACTGCTTACATGGTGTTGAATATTGCTACCAGCATACATGAGAATTATTTCCTATATTACCTCTGCGCAGAAAGACATATTTTTACTTGATATTATTAGCAGGCTATTAAACAGATGAAAATAAAATATGTCGTGCAAGGTAAATAACTTCTTGTGCAAAATGCCATCACGCAGAAGCGAACCACCACAGTACCTACCTATTTTTAAAATGAGAGAGTATGTGTGCCATATTATTGCTGCTGTTACTGTTATTAAATATTTTTTTATATATTTTTAAACATGTCCTAGTCAGGTAATTGCCTTTGCCTTCGTTCTTCCCTGACAATGTTGTACCAGTGCAATGCTTTCAGACTGCTTTGGAAAGTACCATGATGTCGTCTTCACAGTCTATCTCAGGGACCATGTGTTCAGCAAGACTTCAGCAAGTGAAAGCAGACATGAAGAGTAACACTCAAATTCTTGATTCGATTTATGGAGCAGCTATTCTACCCTTTTTCACAAAAAATTGCCTGCTAACATTATTTGAAATTATTTTATATGGATAAAAACTGCTATAACAGTCTTCTGCCAACAAATGTGACCATATGGAATTTTTAATATTAAATATGCAAAAGAAAGGTGTACCACTTGTGTTTCACATCACATATGTTTGCACATTTATTTTGATGGGAATTAACAGTGTAAGATGCCTAAAATGTGTAAGTGTAATGTTTAATTCTTAACAGTATTTCTAAATTTGAAAACACAATTTGCAGTATGTTGTGTGCCTTGAATTTGCAAATGTTTTTTCACACACGCTGAGTGATCATCTATATCAAATGAGAACAGACTATGTAGATCAGTTTTTTGAATGTAACTTGAAAACACAGTATCTACTATGCAGTACAGATACACGGTTTGAGCTTCCCTGTTACAATGCAATGACCAGAATGGCATCAGGATTGGATCCATTGCAGTAATTCACAACAGTGTTACAGCGTTTTAACTAATAAAGCATCAAACAGCTTGTTTCATTACTGTATGGTAAGAAAAAAATCACAAAACTGGAGCAAATAAGATTTACTGGGTAATTTATGTGTTATACATCGAGAATATTACTACTTCAGTCTTCGAGGATAACCTTATTCAGATTCTAGCTGTTTTCTCATCATGTGCTCCTGAGCATAGCATGATACTACTTCCTCTGCTGCTTTCCTTGAACACTTTGACTGATTATCTGATTTACTCTTCAGCACTTTTTTTTTTTCTCAAAGCATAAGAAGCATCATTTCATATGCTTTCAGGCCTGCAAGATGATGCTCATCTTCTATTGTAGAATATTTGATAAATCTCAACATTTCATACAGGATCCCATTTCCATTAGTAATTCATGGCGTATCTGTGTTTATTTTTCTGAAAGGAAATACTTGTTTTTGCCAGTTTTCTTCACATTGTCTTTGCAGGTCCTGTTATTAGAAGTTTATCCTGTGCTGCCCAGGTAGTATATTTTCACTCGAGGCCTGTTTTATCTTAGTCTGGTCCCCAAACAGTCTTCTTGTCACTTTTGATAAAATTTTTCTCTGATTGTCAATTACCAACTAACTTGTATTTACACTGTCACATTTTCACTTTGCCTTCTCCTCTGCACCTTCTCTCAAGGGTGGTGCTTCCAAAGCAGCTGGAGCCGGCTCTCACAAGTCTTGGTGTCCCACCTGAGCTGTTTCCATCATTCCCAAAAACGTACGAAGTTCAAGTGAGTCTGGTCTTGCATGTACCAGCAATCCTGCACTGCGCATTCAGATCAACCCCAAAAGACTGGGCAAGACCAGACACTTTTCCAATCTCTGAACAGAGCAGAATTGTGGATTGTTGATAAGCAGAAATTCAACACACACAAAATTCACAGGAGCAATAGGTGTGAACCTTCAATATATTTCCCTTCAACCTTCAATATATTTCCCATTTCTCAGCGTATCCCTACTTTGCATCTTTTGTGCCACTTCACAAGCAGTGGCAAAATAGGAACTCCTCTTTCACACCCAGGAGTGCATCAGTCTTGTAAAAGAGACTGAGAGTCTAATTGTGCTAATATTCACAGAAAGGTGATGTATGTAGTGCCATTTGCTGGGATGTGGTCTCTATTTTTTTTCAGTTAGTCTATGAACTTTCTCACAATCACTTTCGGATTTCCCAGGTTTTCTATGCGTCATTTACAAATTTGTTAAGCCATCTTATGGTTGTACATTTTCTATTATCATCTGTTTGATTAGTTTTTATAATGCCCCAGGAAACAGCATATTTCCCGTGAAAAAAAGAATCAGTCATATTTTATATATCAGTCCCTTCCTCAAGACCATCTTCTGGTTTCCTTCTTTAGATTATTTCATTGCTGATCACATGAAAGATTGGATTCTCGCCCTCCCTCTTTTTTTAGCCCATATTGTCTAATCACAGCAAGATACCCAAGATATTATAGACATCAGCACTATTTGTGTAGACAGAAGTTGAATCCTAAACCCTCTGGCCTCACTAACTCCTGAGGCATACTGAAAACGATAATAACCCATAGTTTGTTTTGCTATATTACTTAATTAATCCAACTGCTCTAGAAATACGTTCTTCTTTTACTGGATATTAAACCAACTTGTCAATCGCAACTGTGGAGCTCCTTTTCCCTTTTTTATCTTAGTCAGACCAATTCTATCATTTCTTTGTATTCTATCTCTTTATTTCAGTGATTTTTTATTCTAAAGGAAATATAGAGTCCAAAGATTTTAAAGAAAAAATTGTCCAGCAACTTAATGAAAAAACATCCTTATGCAGAAAATTAATGAATATATTGAAATATTTTACTTATATTGTAAAAGTTGCAGCTGTAGATATATAAAGGAAATATACATATATATGTAGATACATAATAGAAATCTTCTACTTATAGAGTATATGCTACTGTGTAATGTGTGCAATTCTAACACATCAGTGATATATATCTTCAAGTTTTAAACAAATTCCCACTCTGTTATGTTAAAAATGTGTTAAAATAGGAACAGGAAAATCAGTACTTCTGAGGAATATCAGGTAGCATTCAGTATTTGTTAAATTGTTTCTTTCACTATCCACAAAAACACGCAGCTCCTTTTTAAAAAGCAGGTGCACATCTTTTTTATCTTCATGTAAATTTGTGCTTTCCATTTTCTATTAACATAGAACAGGAAATAATACACAGTAGGTGATACAAGGAAAACATGAAAGGAAAACATTTCTCCCTCAGTAGTTAAACCACAGAAAGAAAAGCCACTCTGGGATATGAGTAACTCCCTTCTGATCCACAGAAGTTCCGCTTCTGTCATGCTTGGGAGTGAGATCAGGCACAGATGAACAAGCAGTTCTACAGCCAGTCATCTTTGCCAGCTAAAGACCACAAATGAGCTCCGGTCATTATCCAGACCAGTCCACGTTTTCATTTCTCCTTACAACATCTGGGCCATATATGTCTCCTCTCAGCAAGTTTGTATCCATTTCTGAAGATTTATACCTTCAAGTTCTGCACATTTCCCAGAGATCCTAAAACCATAAACTTCTGAATCAGTGATAGCATATGTGTTCTGCTCCCCTTCTTTATCTCTGTGCACATTTGTTTTTACTATTTTCTCAAGTGTATTTAGTGTCGCAGTCTCTATGTGGAGTATTATATTTTTTAAATAATGGGATAGCGCTGACAGGGTTTGTATGATGGAATCATTGATATTGATGTGACAGCCTTGATGTCTCTCTGCTTATTATGATGAAGTATGTCTGCTGTGATGCAGAAAGCTGTACACTCAATCCCTTCTTCACTCTACATGATTAGTTGTACTGTCCTAAAACAGAATCTTAATTCGCACTGAACAGTGACAGGGATCTTGACAATCGTTAACACTCATTCTTGGTGTGAAATCCATTGACAGAACAGACTTTTCCTTTCAGTTCTGCCTTGACAATGCATTAGCCTGGTCCATGTAGGTACCTTCACTGCACACTTGCAATGCTCCATCCCCACGGATGACCACGGGCAGCAGGGTCCTCCAGCAGCACCATGCTGCAAGCCTCTGTGGGACACAGTGCACAGAAGTAGTATAAGCAAGAAGTGGACTTTGGCATCAGTAATAGGAGGCAGCACTGTAAACTGAAGTGCTAGAGTTAGCCAAAGCAAATGTTCTTCACCTTTCTCAATATTGGGTCTCAGCTACAGCAGTTGCAGCTAGTGATAGAAACTTATTTTTGTCCCCAGCTAATTCCTCTATGAGAGGTAAGGTTGCCCTCTGGAAACAGCTGTACTCGTGACCCCCTGTGAGACAGCCTTCTTGCCCAGGGAAGGGACGGAGATGGCAGTAAATGGCAACCAGGAGCGGACTAATCGCCCAGAGCTGAAGGTTTCTGCATGCAATTATCAGTCTGCTGAGCTGCTTAGTTCCACCATCTCCAGAAGCACCAGTCTTCACTTACTACTCCCAATTCTGCCCCCACAGTCTCTGAATACTGTATATTTCCTTGGGTGTGAAAACAGGATGAAATTCTTAAGAGACTTATGCAGCTGGAATCCCCGTGACCATCCTGACAACTGCTTAGAGAACAAGCAGAAAGAGCCCGCGGCCGTCCTTGCCAAGTGCTAAATATGATGAACTGTGCCGTACACACCATTCCTGCACAAGAAGTTGTAATAAATCAGGCAAGTAGGCTCACGTCTGAGGAAGACTGCCTCAGCCTGAGAGTGCAATATCGTCTCAATGCCAAGTTTTTAAAGCTGTGTTTCAAAGTTACTGCCAATGAAAAGCGGCCCTGCTCCATTCCCAGTCTCTCCGTCCAGAAAATAAATGATAAATGCATGGACTTAACTGAGTTTTAGAACGAATTAAAATGAATTTACAGGCAAAATTCACTTTTCCCATTCAGAACTAAGATCACCTTCCACACCGCAGAGCTCTAAGTCGTGTTGTACAATCAGAGCTACACACTGCTGATAGCAGAGCAGACCTCAGTGCATTGCTACTCCATTCACCAAGAAGTTTGGGCTCCTGAAACAAACTTGGCCTGCGTTAGTAAAACCTTGTTCAGCGCTGAAGCTGGTTTCTGGAGAAATGCAGAGCGAGGAAGGGAGGCCACCCAGACACAACAAAAAATAACTATAACATAGGGGACTTTTTTACTGATCCAAAAGTCACAGATGCTGCATATGTGTAGTCTAAACACATACTTCCATTAAACATCTGGTCATGTATTACTTTTAACAGCATGGAAGTTTACCATGTTTCATCATGTTTACCGGTTTATCATGTTTCATGATACTTTAAATGCTCAATAGGGTATTCTTTTCTTATATTTCCATATATTACTTGTTACTATGATTTACCTGTGGAATTGCAAAGCAGCTTTTTGGTACACTTTGGAAATGTTGTTTACCTAGTCATAATTTATAGTCATTTGAAGAACGCTGGATGATTTGGGAATTGGAAGAAAGATGCAACATCCATCTCTAAGTATAAATCCAGAATTTCAGAATAGTCCTGTCAAAAATATTCAACTCAACTTCTGAACTTAATTACATTTTAAAGAATTAATTCCTAATAACATGAAATCACTCTTGAGCATGTTTCATCTGTTAAAAAAAAAAAAAAATAGAAAGACATATTCATTGGTGTTTTCATTTTAAAAATTTTTCAAGCAGTGTTACAATGACTGAGTAGCCAACACAGTAAAACCAGCACAGCTGACTACTACTAAGGACTACTACTCCAAACATATCCTTGTTCTTCCACATTATCAGTTCTGCCTTAAGACAGCCAGTCTTTTTCCATCATCTTGCAACTTAGACAGCATTTTAGGGGTTCTGTTTTCACTATCCTCTGAGGGCACCACAAAGCGGATGGCCTGGCCTCCATCCTCCCTTGGCTCTTTGGAGACGCAGTTTAAGTGGACAGAGCTAATCTCTCAGCAAGCAGGAAAACATACCAACAATTAGACTAATAATCAGATTTCTTGGTCTCAGCATACAGACCCGCAAGAGAATATGGAAGACAAGCTCCAGAGAGGTTTCTTCAGAGGCATGGGTGACACGGTGGCGAAGCCAAGCACAGGTGATGCCTCTGGTGTACAGAAGCAGAGCATCAGTTTCCCCGTCAGCGACCAGCAGGCAGGTTTCCTCAACTCAGCTTGAGGGATGAAAACCACAAAAGGCAGTAAAGATGGTGCAACCATATTTTGATCATTTTAATATGCCAAGAAAACACAGAAGAAATGTTTTAAAAATAAATCTCTCTCATGTCTGTTTGCTGCAGCTACATAAAAGATAGAAAGCACTGCAAAACATTTCAAGTCTGTGCCAAAATGTGTTATATTTTAAAAATAAGAGAATTAAAAATAACCAAATGCCGAGCCAAACATCAGCGGTGCAAGCTGCAATAGGAAGCAACAAAACTTCCCTATGACGGAATGTGATTTGTCACCTCGTGAAAATGCTTCCATGTCAGCTATAGCTATGGGAAGGCTTTTCCTGATGCCAGTTCTGGAAATAGGCTAAGAAATTATTGTACTAGCAGCAATTAGTAAAAGAAAAAAAGGAGAACTACTTCTCATTGTACAGTGTTAGGTGGTAATTTAGAAATCAATACAGCAAGAGATAAAAATATTAGTCACATGTAATTTTAGTCACTAGCTCTATTCATTCTAGATATATTTTTTTTCTGAAGCTTAGCATTTAAACAGTTCTGCTGGGAGGGAAAAAAAAGAAGAAGAAAGAAAAAGACAACTGATCTCTGCTGCTGTCTCTGTCACATTAACCAAGTCTTTGTCTCCCTCATGTGTTCATAGCCCATAGTTAATTTTAATTGGAGAGGAACTTGAAAGGAGAGCTAGCATTCAAGTATTTACAAACACTACTTTAAATTCTCTCCTTTTTTCAAGCCTTATGCAAATCAAAAATGAATATTTTCCAGATAAGGTAAATATTCCCTAGATAAGGTATAGCTTACGTCTGATAAAAGCAGGTCAGAATAAATTGCAAAATAGACTGAACAAAATCAATGGAGTTCATTTATGATTCATGATTGATCTTTTTTCCCCTGCTAAAATATTGCATGTACCATTTCTTGGTAACCTGAAATACAGTATGTTGCAAAAACTTATGTATCCAAGGCCCCTAAATATTTTTTTAGCAGCCAGATTGCTGAATTGATCTCATCAAGCAATGACTTTTAAAACCTTTAACCTCGGAAGGGGGAGAAATTATTAACGCAAGCAGCAGTGTTACTACGGATGAAACATACTGTTAAATATTAAACTAATAAATTATTAAATTCTGTAATACCTTAGTAAAGTTGACTCTTTTTATTTCCAAAGAGAATATATGGGGCTAAGGTGGGTATCTCATACATTTTTGATGCACAAACACATCCATCTCTCAGTTTGCTCAGTAGTGTGAGACTCCTTTGCAGGAAGACATTAATACATGGGAAATAATCTCAAACACGTTATATAAAATCCACCATTTTATTTTTCATTTGTTTTCCTTTTTTTTCAAATCTGCAAGAGCCAAGAGAGCATCCTTGCAAAAAGTCTAGCATCTTGTTTGTTGCTGGTTTGGGGCTTGGGTTTTTTTGATTGTTTTGGTGGGTTTATTTATTTTTGGTTTTGTTTTGCTTTGTTGTTTTGTTTCTGAGTTTCCAATGCTGGATTCAGACATTAAGTGGGTTTGTGAAACAGACATTTGGAAGAATGGAGGACAACTGTCATTTCAATCAAATGAAAGCCTGGAATAAAACCACCTACATTTCAGAAATAAAGAAGAGCAAACTTTGTCTAGTTTGTCTCATTTTGTCTAGTAGAAGATGTTATCAGTTATTCAAACACTTCCAGTGCTTTCAGTCACAGAAGTTCACGCTTATTCAGGGATCTATGACCTTTTCTTCCATAAATCCATAAAATAAATAAAATAATAAAAACTTCTGCCAGTTTCAGTGAGATGGCACATAACTCTCTGAAGTTTTAACTTCTCTCCCTATTACATTCTCACCATTTGTATTTAACATAGAAATGAATCAGCACTTCACAGCTTTGAAAATCCCTCAAACAAGAAGGGTTAGGAAGAACACTGAAGTATTTTTGTAATGACCTTTTCTCACCTAGCTAAGGAGAAAGGCAGCACGTTAGAGCTGGAATACAGCTACCTCACACAGCTTCTTTAGCAGATGATACCCTCTTTGCCATTCCTGTATTTGAATATTTTCTGCCTCCCTCACTCTTTTCTTTCCAGCTTCTCCACCTTCCCTTACGCAGAAGCACCAAGGTGCAAGTAGGATTTTCAGCCTACCCAGGGGGCTGGGTGTTCGCAGGTCTCAGTAAGACAGATCCTGATGGGGACTGTCTGTCAATGGGGTGAGGAAAAGCTTGTCCAGTTTATTTACACACCCTTAACGCAACAAGGGAGAAAAACTGCTGGCCAAAGTATGCAGCTATGTCAAATTCTCTTCAACCACCAGCGAGAATTTTGCTCAAGTATTGAAATACATAGCCCATAACACAGTATGAGCATTATTGAAAATGAGTTTTGAAATGGCAGTATATTGACTCTTTAGCCGGCTTTAGATGCTGCATGAGTTCAGCCATGGTTACTCAAGCCAAGCTTTCAATTGCTGCAGACACCATAGCAGAAAGAGGACCAGAATGTGGGCAGTAATTTTCATTGTTTGCTTTACTCCTGCATCTTTTGGTAGCCAGCTGGTGATAGATGGGAAGCAGTGAAATAATACAGCCTCCCTCTTCTGAAAGCTCTGTTTTGTGCATCAGTCCAGACACTAATAAAACCCTGTGATATACCACAAGTTTACAAACTGCTGAAGAGATATGACTGTTACATGCTGTAGATGATAAATGGAAGAGTAATTAGCAAAATAGTATTACCCTTTTCCTTAAAAGACGACTATTGTATGGCTAAAAACTACCAGTATATTACCAAAGAGTAGTCATCTTCTTCTTGGATCATTCTTATTATAGCAATAAGCTACACCCGCTATTTTTCCCTCTTACCTTACAGTTCATTTGCAAATTGCATGGGAAATGACCACTGTTCTATTTGGCATACTCACAACGCACAGAATTGTACAATCCAAAGGAAGATCTCAAGACTTAAATCTTCTGACAGAAATAACAGTACTGAAATAATTTTGTAGTACAAAGAAAAAAAAAATCTAAGGAAAAACTAAGGAAATGGAAGGGAAACAATTCTTTAGATAGTGCATAATGATATAGTATAATTTCCTGGACAGTTCATGGACTCACAACAGTAATGAGGCAAATAGCTAACTGAGATTTAAAACAAAAATTTCTAATTAAATAAAACATAGCCAAAGAGAAATTTATCTGAAAAAAAAAAAAAAAATACAGAGCAAGATTATTGTACAAGAGAAAGTCAATCCCTCACCTCCCAGAAACAAATCAGTGATTACTCACTTGGGATGAAAATTCATGAGATCACTAGTCACCAAGTAAGTGGAAACTTTCATCCCAATAAAATTTGGCTACCATTGAGTATGTGATTGTAGAGATATGAAAATTATACAAATTTCATGGAATTTCCCCATAAAGATCCCAAAGAAATGTTTTGATGACTGCACATCCATTGACATTGGCATGAGCTCCCTAGTTTTTGATTTTATAGGAAATGTTTAATTGCTCTTTACTGAGCAGAACTTTTCCTTCTGCTTGTAAAAGAAATTATTGTTTTTCCCCTCCAGTTCAGTCATAGGAAGTTAATAGTCCCAGTCTCCTCTGGCAGAAGAGACAGTTAAAATGACTGGGAGTTTATTGTCCAAATTATAACTGGTTCCTAAGCAGCCTTCTCTGCTCAGATTGCCCTCTTGGCACTTTGTTGATTTGCTGACTTAGTTTGCAGTTCACAAATACATTTTTTCTGATGTGTAAACCTTAACACACTTTTCTTTATAGCATTCACAATCCACTACTGTAAATTTTTAAAATACAGTGAGATATGTGTATTCATTAACTTCATGACACCAAGCAAAATGCTTCTCAGCATTATTATGGTTGGAATGCGGCAGAGAATCTGGTAATTTAAAAAAGATTTATGATAGAGAAAGAGGAATCATGTTTTTCTGCAATTATTTTAATTAATTTAATTTATTTTATTTAATATTTTAATAATGAAAGTGCTATTGGATATAAAATTATGTTTTTTAAAAGGAAATTTGGAAGCTCTGTGTGTGATGGTGTGCTCCTTCTCTCTTATATCAATGTGCTCTTCTCCCCCACACCCAACCCAACGTCTCTGAAAAAAACAGGCAGGAGTCAACCGAACATGCACTAAGACCCATCCAGCAAGTTCCAGATATGACCATGATTCAATCATCCCCCATCTCTGCCATAAATAGGGTCACTCCCAGACCCTACTGAGCTCTCCAGCACAACAGTGGGCTGCACTGCAGAACCTCCCCTGGATCAGGGACACCTCTCAAGGTTACTCCTCAATGTAAGGTTGAGGAGCAAGAGGTTCCTTATGTGATTAACAGCATGATGAAACTTTGCATAACTTCATGAAACTACATTAAGTTCTATCTCTGATTGATTGTGCACATAAATCCTGAGACTAAAACTTCACCTAGTCTCCTCTGCAAAGGAGTTGGGAAAGCGGTGGGGTCCACTCTGAACCTTAAGACTCAATGCAAGGGTCTTTCTGACATTTTCAGCTGACCTTGTCCTCCATGCAGTAAATAACTGAGAGAATCTTGCCATCTAACCTTGTTAAACCACTGTCTTATTTATGACTGAACTCTAATACGTTGCTCTCTTACCCCATTAAAACATACTGCTGCTTCTCTCTTATGAGTGAAGTGCATCACTCCTCACTCACCTGCCACAAATTGGCGCAGTCGGCATGTTGGCAAGCAGTTCACCAATTATTTACAGAGACATGGAGTGAACCTGAACCCCACTTTCTCAGAAGAATGGGCTTGTGACAACTGGCATAATAGGTACGCTGTTGAAGAACACCTAAAAGTAGCCACACAAAGGGTGGAAAAGGGAAAGGAGTTTTCTTCAGGATGGTAGGTACTTGCTTAGAAGCTGTGTATCAAGAAAGGGAGAAAGGGAGAATAGAAACAGAAAGGAACAGGACCTAGAAAAAGAAATGGAAGGTACTGTCCTTGAAAACTGAACAGGTGCAGAAACAGCTACAGGAGGAAAAGGAAAATGTACAAGAGCTGGAAAAAAAAAAGGTGGAGGTGATGCTTATGTAGGCTCCCCACTCTCCCGTGGGAAGGATTGTATAGATTAAGAAACTATAGTATCCCCTGATGATTAGGAAGGAGATATCTGCAGTGATCCTGATAATAGTGGGCCAGAAGAATGATCCTTTGGTTACCCCCAGATCTCCCTGATACCAATTAACCCCAATCTGAAGCCAGACCTATCGTGGAACAGAAAGAACCAAGAGACCTCGGAGCGGTTCTGCAGCAGACTACACAAACCATCCCCTGGGATCTGTTACAGTTAATGGAATTGCAAGTGAAATCTATCAGAAAGCCAAGTAAAATGGAAACTGAATACTGGTGGTGAGTCTGTCTAAGTGTCTGAACCCAAATAATGCTGAGTGAGGATGAAGCAAATGGCTATTGGCACCTGGGAGTTTTCTTAAGTTTAGGACCAAACCCTACAGACAAATCCCAGCCTATCACCAGCCAAGCAGCTCACTGGACTGGCAGAATAGACACAGCAGTGAACCCTCCATAATCCCCATTAGATCTCTAAGTGAGCTCTCTGCAGTCATCACTAAAGCCACTTGCACACAAGCCGTGCATGGAGGAGGACCCCATAATTTCCCACAGCTACAGTAGATTCTACCATGTTAAGATCATTAATTAAAGGAGCCCTGGCAATTCTTAAATCCTATCTAATGACAAAATGGGAGGTGCTTCAAAGAGATACAGAATATAATGAAAGACTAGGTGATAACAGCCCCCACAGACAGCTCCCTACATAGGCACTGCATTAATTAATGCATGGACTTATTACTACAGACGTGACACTGTCTGGGATGATGCACCATCTGAAAACCCAAACCTGAAGTCCCAAGAAGAAGATCATAAAGTGAAACCCATGAAACGGGGAAAAGAACCTAAATCAAAATTCACATCAAATGAATTTAAACACCTACAAAAAGAATCTTGAAAACAGAGAACTTAATTATGGAGAAAAGCATTAGCCTTAGGCATTCCCAGAGCTGCAAGGCGCAAGGTCAGCCTACTGGCCTCACCTTGAGTGATTCCAGAAATGGCAAAGGGAAGAGGAGCATTGCAACTCCTCCCATAGCAGTTCCCACAGAGGGAGATGACCTCTTTCTCCCTTAGGGAGGAAGTGTGGGGAGTGAAGCAAAAAAAAGAGTAATGCTAGGGAGGCAACTGGGCCTGCCTGTCCAGCACGTGGAGGCTTATCAGTGAGTGATGATGTTCTGATTTCAGTTCACTCCAGGACAGTTGGTGAAGCTGTTAATAGATACAGAAGAACAAATTTCAATACTAGCACAACAAGATGATGAGAAGCTGGGTGCACTATTTGGACTGCAAAGAGTTAAGATTGCTGGTGTGAATGAAGCAAGAGTTTTGTGCCTGCTAAGGTCAGTTTATGTCTCCCAGGCAAAAAGCATATATGTCTGCTACTTACTTTGCAATTAAAGATCATCTTGAAAATATTTTAGTTTTTTTTTCTTCAGATAGAGAGACCAGATGTCTGACAAACTGCAACTCAATGGAAATAGGCAGGCTACCATGCACAGCCCCTGCACTCCCCACACAAAAATGAATAAGGTACCACAATATCCAATTTCTGTTGCAGCATGACATGAAGTTTATGAAGTCATAGCCCATTTGGACTCCTCATCTAACTCACCTGTCCAGCCAGCCCAGAAACCAGATGGGATGTGGCGTTTTACACTCAGTGCCTGAATGGTAATACAGCCCTGCTAACAGCTGCTTTACCAAATACTGCAAACTTAGCAGCACTTCGTAAGCAGCTGTCCACCCACGGATGGCAGCACTCAGTGTAAAAGATACATTCTTTAACATTCCCTTGCAGGAAAAAGAGAAGTTTTCTTTCACCCAGGAGGGAATGCAATATACATTTAACAGACTTCTACTGCAGAATAAATATTCACCCACGAACACTCATGACACACGTACTGAATTTCTGCGGGCAGTCTCCCTTCCTCAAGTTGAGAAAATACTAACATATAAATGATATTCTCATTGGAGCAATCTCCCCTGAGAAGGTAGGAGAAGTGGCAGTAACTGCACTAAATAAAGTAGAAATAAAGATTCCACCTGAAAAATTACAGGGGCCTAGTAGAGAAGTGAATTTTTGGGGCACTGAGTGGATAGCAGGCAGTACAGTGATTCTTCCAGATGCCTTAAAAAAATCAAAGAACTGCAAACAAATACTCCAACCAAGGAAGGAGTTACAACAATGAATGGGAACTTTAGGATATTGGTGGAAGCATATACCTGGATTTTCTATCGTTTTCAGCCCATTGTATTGTCTCTTACGAAAAGGCAAACTCTGAGAGCAGAAAATGAAACATAAAGAGATCAACATTCTCACTGAAGAATTAGAAACATATCAGTCACTGGGACCAGCACAACAGCATAATCCTATTACAGCTGAATAAGCTTTCACTGCACACACTGCCTACTGTAACCTGCTCTGTACTTGCCCTGATGGACCAAAAAGACCATAAAGGTAGTGTTTAGTTCAACTGCATTCAAAGAAACAGAACAATGATATTCCGAATGGGAAAAGGGACCTCTATGTTTCGTCTGAGCAGTTAAACAAGTCGAGAAAATACATCAAGGACAACCTATGCAATGTAGAGGACCATTTAATTTACTAGAAGCAATCCTAAAAGAGACTGCTCCCCTAAGAAGGAGTTGCAGAAAAAGCTGCTATCATGGTACGCCTAACAAGAGTTCCAGAAAATGTGCAATTAAGTGAATGGCTCACTGAGATTTCCAAATTGCAGATGCCTGTAAATACAGACCATTTAGCATTGCTACAACATTTTAACAACATTTTAAACCTTCAACATTTCTGTATGTACTGTCCCTCACAGAGGGCACACCAGAAGAAAATATTTGTTTTACAGATGCTTCAGCAAGAAGGGTAAAGAGTAGATGGCAATATAAAGCCATTGCATTAGATATTATTACAGGTAAACAAGTAATAGAATAAGGTGAAGCAGTGCATAATCAGAGCAGTTATTTTATCAGAATAGAATGAAGCAAAAATCATATATGTAGACTCTTTGCTGTGTGGGCCCATGCCACACAGTGGCTCTGTCAATGGGAAACTTTGAGTTGGGAAATAAATCCCCGGTTTGGAGAAGCCAAGATTTGCAATTATTACAAGACATAGACAGGGAAAAATCTCAAATTAAGGGTACTAAACCATCCACAGAGTGCAATCAGAAAGTGGATACGTTGACTAAAATTAGAAAAAAAGTTTTCTTACATCTTGAATAGCATCAGCTGGGAGAAAGGTTACACTGAAACCTAGGTCACTCAGGTAAGGAAGTATTTTATTGCATAGCATAGATACTGGCCCATAAACAGGAAAACTTCTGAAACTATTCTTACAGAATGTCCCCAGTATAGATTAAAATTACAAGCAGATCATCCTGCTAAAACATCACCTCTACGTATCAAATATGGGAAAACTTCATGGTCTGCATGGCAGATTGATTACAGTGGCCCACTCAAGTCCTCTGCAAGATACCTATACATCATCACAGGAGTGGAAATGGTCTCCACCCTGCTTACGGCCAGTAAGGGTCAAAAAGCCAATGGATAAAATAGAGCGTGAAGGATATCGTTTTGGTTATCTACCTATTCCTGATGTTATTCAAAGTGTTAATGGCTCGCATTTCTTGTCACATGTGGTCACATGGGTGACCCTCAGCTCGCCAGAACGAACAAGGAAGAGAGTGAACAGTATCCTAGGAACAGGATTAGGGGTTTTAAACAGTATAGATGCTGAAGTGCTCATAAACAACGCACAACTAGCAATTTGCACAAATTAGAATATCCATTGAGATCTTCTCTTTTAGCATTGGGAATTAACCAATGGCTCTTATCTAACATTTTGCCTCAATGGGAAAGAATGAGAAATACAAACAATTAATTGTAAATGTCAGTTGGGTGTAGCCCAATATTTCTCTATCTCTTAGTTGTATCCACACTCAATTATGGATACAATCTATAGCAGCAATAGTTATAAGAGAAAGTGGGGAGTGTACCTGCAGGGTACCTTCACCCACCGAAGCTGAAAAGTAATTTGGGATTAATGTAAATAAATTTGAAAAAGAATTCCAATCTTAGTGGAATTTAGTCAACTTATGACCCCATCAACAACAAAGCTATAACTTTTGACTTAACAACATGCAATGCTTTGATATTTGCTACATATAGCAAATCATTGTGCTGGGATTAAATCACCATGGAACTACTCGCTATTCTTTAGCCCATGGAGTGTGGGCCAGCAAAACAGAAACAAATACCAAACTGTTGACATTAATGAATGTTTTGAGTGGGAAAAACAAGGGTTTATTTGTGAAAGTAATAGCGGGAAAAACAAGGGTTTATTTGTGAAAGTAATAGCATCAAAGCCCAAGACACTTGTCTTGACATGAAACGAAATGTTTTCATTTTGAAATACATCCTGATGAACCCCCTGAAACTGTACTTGTGTATCTTGGAAAAGGATGTGTTTGCATGAGAATGCTTTATGATTTTGTAATTGTAGATAATATTACTGTAAATATGAGTAATCATTCAAATATTTGTGTTTGTAATTTTACTGAAATTACAGGATGTGACTTTAATCATTCAGCTGCTGATACATCTTATCAATTGTTACAATCTAATTATAAATTAAATCAAGACTTATTATCCACCCCCACTGGAATGAAGTTTACATTGATGAAAAAATCTGCTACAACACAATGACCTGCTGCGATTGCAAGACAGGCAAAGAGGGTCAGGTATCAGTGGAAAGAGACACCCAAGGTTTATAAGGGGTTAAACAGGGTTTACTACAGAATTTACACTACAGAGTGCATGGGGACTGACAAGAACCCTATGGAGGAGCTGCCAGCGGGACGCGGCTAGAGACACAGTGTGGACGCCCAAGCAAGACTTGACTCTCTATTCATAAGGGCCCCTTAAATCTGCTAGAACTATTTCTTTATCTAAGCTGTGCTACCCTTGGAAAAACTACTGCCCAGGAAGCAGTTAGACATTGGTGGCAAAATGGAATGGGCATGCCTGGCCCTGATGGGAATTTGATTGGTGCATAGTTTCACATACTAGGCCTGTTACCACATACTCTGTCAGTCACTGACTCTTGTGAGATCTTCTGCAGATGCTATTACTACAGCTATGTCAACTACAGAAACACAGCCAAAACTACAGACACTAATCTCTGATCATGGTTCATCAGATACAGAAGAAATACAAGGTATTCTGGAAAGAGTGAAAAAGGATGAAGAACATAATTGGTGGGCAACTCTTCTTTGATGGCCAGCAACAACAAGGGGACTCTTTAATATCATGCTTATCAAGATGTGAGTTTACTAATTCTAATAATATGCCTATTGCTTACAATCATGTTGTATATAAGGATCTGATACATGATAAAAAAAATGCATGTTCAACCACACAAAACATGTATGTTAGTACATTAATATTAATAGAATTAAAAGCAATATTTTATGCTAAAACTGTTTACTTGACATGAACCCATAAGAGCATAAGTTATAAATATATGCTGCAGAGGCGAAAGGTGACATGCCACCACTCTGTGGAGGATGAGATGGACTGATGACTAGTCATAGCATAGAGTGTAAGAATGTGCTCCTTCCTCCCCACACACACACCACAGGGTCTTCATTCCCCCTAGTCCCTGACCTGACCTCTCTATAAACAAGGGGCTGATGGCGCATGCACCAACTAAAACCCAGCAAGTTGCAGATATGACTGTAATTCAACCACCCCCGACTTCTGCCATAAACAGGTCACCCCCAGAGCTCTTTGAGCTCTCCTGAATGGCAGTGGGCTGCACTGCAGAACCTCCTCGGGAGCAGGGACATTTCTCAAGGTTACTCCTCAGTGTTGAGAGATTCCTTATGTGCAACAGATCCTCACTAAGTGGTTAAGAGCATCCTGAAACTTTGCATAACTTCATGAATCTGTGTTAAGTCCTATCTCTGATCGAGTGTGCACATAAATCCTCCTCTGCAGAAGAGTTTGGAAAGCAGTGGGGTCCACTCTGAACCTTGGAACCTTGACAGCTGAACCTGTCCTCCATAAAGTAAATAACTGCGTGAATCTTGCCATCAAACCTTGTTAAACCACTTTCTTACTTATGACTGAACTATGCTATGTTACCCCAATAAAGTATATTGCTGCTTCTCTCTTACGAGTGAAGTGCATGACTCCTCACTCATCTGTAACACCATGTACAAGAAAACTTTTCTTTTAGTTAGGTTACACACTTTCTAAATATATAGATAAGAAGCAGAGACTAGCACAGGCTGAAAAATAGGAGCCAAATTCTTACCAGGACAACAAAATCAATAAAATCAATAAACCCATTATATAAATTCTGTATAAAAGCTGCATGAGCTGGCGGATGTTACTGCTAAGCTGCTCCCCATCATCTTCAAAAGGTCCTGGAGAAGGGGGGAGGTGCTAGAGGACTGGAAGAAAGCCAATGTCACACCAGTCTTCAAAAAGGCAAGAGGGAGGACCCAGCCAGCTACAGGCCAGTGAGCCTCACCTCCATCCCCGGAAAAGTCATGGAGCAGCTCATCTCAAATTCATAGGCAGTTGGAGAAAACAGTGATTCTCTTTAAATGTACCACTCACTCTCTCTCAAACTCTGCAGTGTCCGAATACTGACAGTTCTGCCACACCACTTCCTCACTGCTATATTCCTTTAAAAATAATATTATTGTATAGCTAGCTATAGTATTGACATTCTGAAAGTATTTACTATCATTGCATTATGTTTTTTTGCATTTCATGTTGATTTCTTATGCATTCAACTTGGATATAAATAGGTAGGGATACATTATGTTTTTTATATTTATTTCTTAATCATAGTGCAGCTCCTAAAAATTATTTGCATATAGAAGAAAGTAACTAACTATTTTACTCTAATTATTTAGATAATCTCTAGTTTGGTTGTGGATAAAGATTTGTACAAGAGTACAGATGTTCATGAGCATTCATTTATTTATAGGAGACATTTAAATGAGCACAATACAGAGTCAAAAAAAAGTCGTGAAACACCAGCAAGTTTTATGAGGCTGTTTAATTAGTATTTATAGAGTACTTCAATATCTCTGGTTATAACACACAGTTGAAATAAACTAGAAGCTGATAGTAGCAAATTTGATAAGATTATAAAGTCAAGTGATACATGACAAATCCAATGATTGTTTTTAGATTCTAATGTTTGGAGTTTTAAATATATAGACATTATTTCTAAGGAACATATAGTGTTTTGAAGTACTGGAGGATTTTTTTAAGACTGGTTTCAATCTTACTTCATTCTTTCTTTGTTTTATTAGTATTTTCTTTTGCTCAGATACTGTTCCTATATGGTGTGATACAGACTAATTCAGAAGATTGCAGATAATAAGAATCTTCTTAACATCTTTAGCCTATACTATTACTATGATATACAACAGGTGATTACACTAGATGAGGCTAAGCTCATTGCAGACCACAATAGTGGTCCTGTGCCCCAATTTCTCCCCATGAATTTCACTCCGTGTGAATACGATTACAACAAAGGCCATAGCTGTATCACAAATATCCTACAATAGCTACATCAATTTGTAGGGGAAAAAGAAAAAAAGAAAAAAGAAAAGCAATTAGCCCTGCTGAGCAACACCACTTTCAAGGGAGCCCTCCTTCTAATGAAAGCCAGGCATGAAATCTGTGGCTCTGTGTATTTAGCAATCAAGTGCCATCATTTCACACTGGCAGTGGAAAAAAGGGATTAGCAGCCTCTTTGAAGAAAATCAAACGGGCATCCCTTGAGTAGCATGTGAAAGCAAAATTAAAGCCTCTGTTGTCTTCTGTAACACTTATTTATTTCAACAATACCAGAGGAGGCAAAGGAAAAATGCCATCCAAGTCCAGACCAAAGACTTACTATTGTGGCAATAAGAGAAAGTCACCTCCGATCTTGAGTCTTTATTTTGCCCTAACACCTGAATGAAATTTCAGGTACCAGGGAAAGCCTTAGACCTGTTGGGTGCAGTCATCATTTATACAGAGGCCAAGTGATACCAGCAATCATAAAAACAAATAAAAGACGAGTTTCTAAACTCTACAAAGCTCATATGAAAAAAAAAAAAAAAAAAAAAAAAAAAAAAAAAAAGAGTAAAACAAGGATCCACTTGTGGAATATAGGATATAAGCTAAAATAATAAGATTATGGTCCATATATTAATTGTACACACACCTCAGGGCTTCGTAGATAAGTGACCAGGCCTTGCACCAGTTCCTCCTGGTTGGCTGGGGCTTTATGCTTTTGCAGGGATAGACTCCATGTTTCAATACCTTTGCAGGTCCTCTCTGCACCAAGGACAGTGCTGGCAAATAAATCTCCTAATTTCGTTCTGCTCTTGGGCTAATTATTAGTTCTTTTCTGGACAATGCATGCATGTTAAATACATCTAGCAAAACAGGTCTTGTGTTTGGGGAATGGATAAATTATAGGAAGGATGACTTGGAAATCAGAGCCTCATGTGGGGAGGAGCATGTTGCAAAACAGACACCCAAGAAGCACCCATTAGGACCAAGTGGCGCCTCCAGTTTGTCAGAGACAGCTTTTTGAGCATAACACAACTTTTTTGGTCCCATCTCCTGCTACAGAAACACTAGCTCTTATTGCACCTATAGTACAACCATCGGATAATTTTCCCAAGACAGACACATGGCATCTGAGACACTTGCCTCTGCTCAAAGGGAGGCATCCCTGGAGCAGCCCAGTGCCCACTACCCTCCCCAGCACGAAGCCCTCTGCCTCATGCTCCACATTCTAACCTCAAGCTGATGGCCACATATTCTGGTAAATTCCGTACTCTGCAGCTCCATTTATTGGTTTTAGAAAAGGAGACTATATGTCAAAACCCCTACTGAGTACAGTTAATTTATATGCTCTTTTTATATGGACCTAATTTTTTTAAATGAAGCAATTTTAAAAAAAATCAAATTTAATCCATTGACCTCATAGTACTATGCATTAGATGAGGAAACAGCTGTTTCAGAATTCCAGGATCCAGATAAATTCAATTTGCATCCTCCTATCAAAAGCAGTAGCAGTTTTGACAAACAAAAAGTAGCTTTACAAGTTAAAAAATAAGATACTACTAAGTGTGAAGTCTGCTTTAACAGACTCTTAACAGAGACCTGGTATAACAAGGTCACAGGCAGTCTTTGCCTTCTATCATCCAAGGACTGTATTAACAGCTAGCTAAGACTAGACAGACAAGACAGCTTGTTTGCCAGTAGAGTTAAGCTTTTAAACTGTATTTTAGAATAGTAACTTGTTGTCTTGCAGTATATTGGGGAATAATGTGAAGCAGGAAGAAAAAAAAAAAAAAAGCTACACCAGTGGTAATAATAAGGCAGCAAAGTCCACAGCCATTTATTTGATTATGCTTCACATGGTATTCAATAGCACCCCAGGAAAATCAGATCTGGAGAATTAAGCATCACCTTTAAAGCAAATGACAAAAGTAATGTAGCTGTGGAAGACAGAGGCACACAGTGCTGGCTACCAGGGCAGGTATCAGGTGGAGAAAAAAAAAAAAAAGGACAGAAATAACTTCTTGTTCTCCTTCGAAGTTTGCTTCACCAAAAACAAACTCACCCATCCCAAGCTTCAAAAATTTGGGCAACTGCAAAGGCTGTATTTAGCAATTGTTGCCCAAGTGGAGAGACACAAGATGCGCAACTCAGCGCAGATGTGGAACATGGAGGCTCATCCACAGCTACCTTCCCACAGCAGTTTCAGCCTTAGGAAAAGCCCCTCAAACTGAGAAGATCTCTGCTTCTGTATTACTTAAACCTCAAATGTTACAGACTAAGAAGAAAGCAAAGGGAAAGGAAATGGAAACTGTTTTCCATTTAAGGTCCCCAAAGACCAGGAAAAGAATAACCAGATCATTTCCTCATCTCCTCTTGTCAACTACCTAAAATTAATGCAGTCCCACAGTTGAGGCACCTCACAGGCCAGGACCCACCAGTAGCCAGCTGCTGTATGTCCCAAACCACTGTTGTGGAAGAAGAGCGGCATTAGAGCCATCCTAACCGTCATCCCCTTTCCCAAAGGCAAACCACTGCATCCTAATGCTAAGAACCACCTGTGCCTTGAAAGGGGAGGGGATCGGGTAGGGGGAGAAAGCCCATCTGCAGCCTTTTCCATACTCACATAATGTTTTAAGGGACAGGAGACACCTGTGGCCTTAATGCAGCTCGCAGAAGAAAGGGGTTTAAATTTTCAGCCCTTTTCCAAGCACCTCCCCACCTCCTCCAGCTCACCTTTTGTTGACGTGGAAATACAGTGTTGGGGAAATCGTCACGTTTAGTGATTCCTATGAGTAAGAAAGTGTGAGCTGAAATGCACACCTAGGAGTTAGAAAGCCTGGCTGCTTCTCTTCCCACCTTGCTCACAACCTGTGATTCAGCATTTACATCTTCTGAACTCCAGGCAGCCTCCATCCCACATCAAAAGCGTATGGACTTATTCTAAGCTCAAGCCTGTCCAGAACCTGCTCTGACGATCATGGAATCACAGAATGGTTGAGGTTGGAGGGGACCTCTAGAGATGATCCAGTCCAGCCCCCCTGCTCCAGCAGGGACACCCAGAGCACGGGGCACAGGGTGGCAGCCAGGCGGGTTGGGAAGATCTCCAGAGAAGGAGCCTGCACAGCCTCTCTGGGCAGCCTGTGCCAGGGCTCTGGCACCCTCACAGGAAAGAAGCTCTGCCTCACATGGAGATGGAACTGCCTGTGTTTCAGCTTGTCCCCCGTTACCCCTTGTCCTGTCACTGGCTACTGCCAAGCAGAGTTTGGCCCCAACCTCCCTACATTAACCCTTCAGGTTCTTACACACGTTGATCAGATCTCCTCTCAGTCTCCTCTTCTCCAGGCTAAACACTCAGCTCACTCAGTCTTTACTCATAAAACAGATGCTCCAGTCCCTTAATCATCTTCGTTGCTCTGTGCTGGACCCTCTCCAGCAGCTCCACACCCCTCTTGTCCTGGGGAGCCCAGCACTGCCCCCAGTGCTCCAGGTGCGGCCTCACCAGGGCTGAGCAGAGGGGCAGGATCCCCTTCCTCCACCTGCTGGCAACTCTCCTCCTGGTGCAGCCAGGATCCCACTGGCCTTCTTGGCCACGAGAGCACACTGCTGCTTCATGGGTAACTTCTTGTCAACAGGGACTCCAGCTCCAACGATGTTGGCTTCCGAGGAACTTTGACCTTTCCCGAGCCCAGCTAAGGCCTTGCAGAGCCCCAGTTCAGCCCAAGCTGCCAGCTCCAGGCCCACCATAGCTCTGTCTGGCCATGGTCCCCCATAATCCCTCCCAGACCCAACCCATGCGCACCCACTTGGTCTGGCCTTGGCCCCGCTGTGGCTGGTGGCCAGACCCCCAGCAGGGACTGATCCCACACAGCACTCCCTCACTGAGATCCAGCACCTGCTAAACATGTATGGGTGTGATCTTTGCAAGATTTAGAGGATTTCCAGCTTTGGGTAAGGAGCTGTGTCTCCATGCAAAGATTCTTCAAAATTCTGCTCCAGAGCAAGGCAGCTCTTCAGTTCCTCACATAGCTCCAGTCATTTTTTCTTCTGTGTGTTTGACGTATTTATCCTCATTCTGGAACTTAGAAACAGCTGTCATATTTCACTGGAATATTTTGCCTAGAAGATCAGTCCAAGGTAGGGATTTAAGAACGAAAACATCTGCCTATAAACTTCAGCAAAATTACAAAGAGCCAATCTTTGGTTCTTAAAATACAAAGTTTTAAGCAAGCCTTGTTATTGGTCCCACAATCATTCTCTTTTGTGTGGTAGTGGGAATGAGTTAGGAGGAGCTGTAAAAATATGTTTCCTTTTTTAGCAGTGGATATATAACAGAAATTAGAACAATCCTATTCATTTTTTACAAGTCTTGCTTTCTAAGGATGTTACAGAAGCAACGACCTCCTCTGGAATAAATGGTTTGTCTGTGCTTGTCCTAACAATGGGGGTTTGTGTTGCCATCAAAATGACATCACACGTGCGCATCTGCTACGTGGTGCGTGGCTCTTCCCCCGAGTGCCGGAGCATCCACGGCCTATAACATTCCCAACCTCTGTCAACTACAACACGATGATTCCAAAGATTGATTTTTCTTTTTCTTTTCTTACCTCTGTTTTTACTCCCAGTTCTGCTATTGGCTTTAAAAATCCCTCACTCTAAATCTCAACTATTTGTCTTTAGTATCTCTTATTCAATAGTATTGAATAGTATGTGCTAAACTAGCGCATCACATTTTGTTATAAGCAGCACAGATGGAATTTACTACATTTCATATTAATCATCCCTCAACTAATAAAAATGACTTTTCCTTGTCTTCGTGCTCAATGAGACATATACCAATTGGCCAGACAAGTTTTAATTTTTTTTTTCTTCCCTTTGTTAACCTTTGCATAACTAACTGGTCAGATAAAATATGGGAATTGGCAGTATTAGAGTATTTTTAGAGGTTCTGGGATTATTATGATTTCTCTAATGAATAGTGGAATATCATGCAATATACTATAATTAATAGTATACCATGCTGCAGGGCAACGACTAACTTAACGGACTGAAGGTCTAAATGAGGAAAGGAGGTAAAACATCCCCGAGGACACTCTGGACATAGTCAGACACATGGCACTCTATTCCCCGATCTTTAGATCCTTAAATGAAATGAATTCCTGTCTCACTGTCCCCTGTGGCAGCCCTGGGAACACATGATTTCCCTTAGCACCACACCTTGTCCCTGGTGATCTGTAGGGACTGGAAACTTCCCCCACTTCATGATCCAGAATGACAGGCAGAGGAAAGAGATGGTTCAAGTAAAATACCACTTACATAGCTCTTTGCACATGTACCAACTACTTCCTTTATGCATTTGTGGACCTCCCCTCTGCAGGGGCTTAAAGCAGGCTAAACTCTTCCTGATCTTAATAGTCCACAAAATCGAGTCATCTGTAACCTGAACCTGCCCAGAGAAGTGAAAACATTTTAAGTTGTTTGACACGCTAATACATTTAATGAGCAATTCTTTGATCTTTGCCCGGAGCTGCGCATTCCTGATTTACTTAAGAACTAATAATTGATCATTTACTTTTAGACTGATAGTCTAGAAGACTTTAGTGCCCTACCCCAGTGTCTCTCCACAGAGGCACAGGGAGCTTAGTGAGCGCTAAGAGGCAGTTCCAGACAGCGTGCGAAGGCGAAGCGTGACACCGAGAGCCTGCTGAGCCCCTTCTCCCCTTGTATGTCCTTCCCATCGATATCTACCAAGACACAGAGGACTTCTCAGCGCCTCGTATTTTCTAAACAGCTAGCCTGTTAGCTTGCCTTACTCTAAAATAAAGGACAACTGACTAAAATATAAGGTTATTCTTTGTGTGTTAAGGACACAACAAGGAGCTTTTCACATTCTCTGGGGGCTAACACAGAGGGTAATGGGAATCACCACTCCAGATGGGTTATGCCCTCTTTGAAGCACCATCCTCCACGAATATAGTGTTGTTATCCCATGAAGAGCCTTACGCATCCTTCCTGTCTACTTTTCATTTTCCATACTCAGTCTGGTTCCAGACCTGGGCCTGTGAAGAAGATGCCTTTGTGCAGAACACGCTGTGCCCCGCACAGTCCGGCGGCTCCACGGGGCCTCAGCGCCCGGCTGCTCCTCGGGGCCGCTGTCCGCAGAGCTCCGTGTTTGTATGCCAATCTAACAATCTTTCTAAAGTCAGGAACGGGTAATCCTGAATGAAATGAAGCTGTATATAACTGCGCCCTAAAGGAATGCTTTGGTCAGGGTTTCCTCATGCTCAGCAGCCTTCTGGCTTGCTACCTGCTGGTGACATTTCTCTATTACCAACTCAAAGCTTTTGCAGTCTGTGAACAGCACCTGTTACTCTCTCTTTTCTCCCCTCCTCAGCAAAGATTATCAGTCACACTAAACTTTCACAAGCTGAGCATGTACAAGGTGCCAAACAGCTTGAACTAAGATTTCCACACTGGCAATCCTAAATGAGACTTCTTTCATCACTTCATACACCACCAACGCAGTGATTTTTGATTTTTTGGCAGAGATTTTTTTTCTTCCTTCTCAAGAGCAATACCAACTTGGGAATTTTTCTATTATGATAGAGCGTTTCTACATTGATAGAGAAGACATATGTCAATGTATATGTAATAACATGGGAATCAACATGATCCAACCATAAATTATAACACTTACTAATGCCACTGTTTTAAAATTTCAAGGCATTGTGGTTGGTTTTTTTTTTTTTTTTTGATGCATTCTCTCACATGTGTGGAAAATAGTATTTCTTCTTTCAGATGTGGTTCAGAGCATCTATCAGCCAGCAGTGCAACATCAAACCAAACAAGACACAGAGGATTAGCTATATGCCAGAATCCCGGACAAGTGGCTACTTCCTCTGTGCCAAACACAGCAGGGATATAAATGGTAGTCTGGCATACTATACACACACAAATATGTGTATTTTGTCTGAAAAGGCTAAAGGTTTGCTCATAACACAATGGTTTATTTTTCATTTACCGAAAACATACACTCTTGATAGTTAAATATTCTGGCTGATACTGTCAAACAAGAGATTTCCTTTCAAAGTAATGCTGTAATTAAAACTAGTGCTAGAGGGCATTCAAAGCACAAAGGGACCGCTTCTCATTTAACAGAGGCGTAGGCAAGTGATTGAAGTGAGAATTCTGCTCATCCGCAGCCATCGCTAACCAGAGAGAGAGTAAATGAGACCCTGGTGGTACACAGCGCTGCCCTGCGTGCACAGTGAGAGTGTAGAGCTACCCTCGCGTTAAACCGAGGTACGTACAGCCCGGTTTGCCACGTTTTCCACCTTCGGGACAGTTTTGTCACATCCTTTGTGCCGACATTGATGCCGCCAGCAGCAGGTCGTCTCCTTCCCGGAGAAGGCGAAGGGCTGCTTGGCGAAGCGCCAGCCGCTGCCCAGCGCTCGGGCGCTCTTGGTGACAAACGGTCCCGGAAAGCAGCGTCCAGGAGGCAGGAGGAGCCGGGAACGAGTGCGACCCCAGCCCACGGGGGCGGGTGATAGCCCAGAATTAAATGTCCTAACTACTGTCATTGTTCTTCAGTTCTGCTACAACACAAAACCTGGTGTCAAGAGCTCAAAAGTTTTTACTAGTCTGATTTAGTCCAATAGCTACTACTCACACAGTGGAAAAAAATACTCAGTCGTGCACGTAGAAGTAAGTACATTGGTTACTATCATTCCTCAGTTTTAGCAATATAGCTAACCAATTCCTTTAATTTACATCATGGAAATAAAGAATCATATATCAATGTCTGTGAATATGGATTGGTTAATTATATTTCAAATTCTAAGCAGCTTAATGGTAATTTCTCTTATAAAGTTTGGCAAATTTCCAGCCTTCTCTCATGATTTTTTCAGATTTTTTTTTTTTTTTGTAATTAATCCATTTAGTAAAATATCTAATGCTTGCTTCCCAAAGACAGAGCAGTTCTAGGAGATTGAATTTGATTTTCCTGGGATTTCAGAAACCGTGCAGCTTTTGTTTTTCTCACATCAATACATTCTTTAGCTACTTAAAAAATAAATCTTCACAAGCTACCAGCTTCTCTGTGTATCTTCTTGCATCTCTTTGATCATGCTCTTCCAAACATTCAGGAATAATCCATGGGTAATTAGAACTTCTTAGATTTTTTAGCCTAAAAAGAACCAATTTACAACAGACTGTCATGAATCCTGGTTTTAAATTGTCAAGAGCCCAATTACCAACAGGAATAAGGATACTTTTCCAATTAAAGTGATTAATTTCACATAAAATCCAGTAACATTTAACTTTTTAATTGTTTGTTTTTATGGAATGTGAAGAAGTTCACCTTATTTTATATCCAGTGGATCTAATACAGCAAACATTAATCATATACCAATATAATGCCAGACCTAATAATGCTTTCAGCATGCTTTTACATTTGCCGTATGCTGCCCGTTTTAATCTACTCCTCCTTTTCACTCCAAAACATTTACTTGGAATTTGGGACAGGCTTAAACTTTCTGTATCTTTTTATATATGTGCTTGCTCTCTCTCTTCTTTTATATAATGTACCCAAACCAGCTACAAGCAGAAGAACAGGATTAAGTTTAAGCAGAAAAAGGAAAAATAAGAATACAGAGCGTCAGCCGAGAGAAGGGGCAGAACTCTTCACGTGAGCAGTTCACTTGCCATGAGGATCACCCGCATAAGCAGCAACATGCCAACAACACAGCCTTAGCTCAGTGCCATTGGCGACAGTCCCACAGCCGTGCTGTGGGGGGGCCCCATCTCGGGACAAGCGGCAGGAGCCCCCTGGGCCAGGGCCCCTTCCTGCCTGACGGCTCCTCTCAGGAGCACCAGGAAGAGGCGCAGCAGAGCCGGCAAGGGAGGCGTCTGGAAACGCTGTCCTTTGGGACTGTTCCCAGAGGAGACCTCTTTCAGGGACGCAGCTTCACAACAAATTCTCTGACGGACGAACCTGCTCATAGCAGGCAATCCTGATGCTCCGAGGCTGCTCGTGCGTGTCTTCCCCGCATTCCTGCAGCCCTGCCTCTTAGTGTTCTGTCACACACCGCCCGCTAATGGCCAGTTCTGATCTTTACTCTGCATTTCCATTTAACTTTTTTTTTTTTTTTTGGCCTTCTAGGTCAAAAAATATCTTTGTTAACAAGATTTGAAGCAAAATTCAGAGGAAGCAAAAAAATACTCTACTGGGTCTACAGATCAGCTGCCTACAGCAGTTCAAGCATTTTTTAATCACCTAAGACAGTGTGTTCACTAAGCCGAACAGGAGCCTATCAGAGCGTAGAAGGGCTTTCTGGCATTTGGAAAGAGGGATGAAGACCATGTATAATCTTCTCATCCTCTCAAAAATGACACAATAAAATCCTCAGACACATTGATGCTTCACAGCATGCTGTGGCAAGTCTTTTATTTTGCTCACCTGATTAGTGCAACTCAAATAATAAAATAAAATTGGCAAAGGATTCTCAAAACAGTAGTCATAAAACAATGACTTTTCAAATAGGAATGTAATTCAGTCCTATTGCAATTCCACCGACTTGCTGAGAGGTTCCACGAGGAAAGTAAGAGTCCATTACTAATATTAATAAATCTTTACCATTCTTCTAGTGTTACATAAAAAGCAAAGAAAGGAGCAGTCCTTTCTTCCCAAAGAGCTTAAGGTCTCAAACCAGTTGCAGTAATGTCCAACATTATGTAAGTTCAAATAGCAGAATAATGTCAAAATATTGTCATGGGTAGTAAAATTCACAGGCTGAGAGGGAAAGATAAGACGGGTATTACAATACAAAATCTTCTGAATCTCTCTGATACTCTGGTGTAAGGAAGGAATTGTATAACTGAAGTTAGACAAAGTCTTGTGTAAGCCATGAGGATAAAGTGAGAAAGCTGGATCTAACATGTGAACTAGTGTGAGGAAAAGTTAGAGAAGTCAATATTGGCATTGGCTGGAGTTAAGTAGAGCTCCACATACAAAGGCAACAAAAACAAATCAATGGAAAGGCAAAGAAAACAATGGAACAATTAGAAGAGAGGAAAAACATTTAAGGAGCAACGGACAATAAAATCTGTGGCACTTTGGACTAGGAGGGCAGCACAGAGTAAGTCATAGGACCCTTGAATAGAACGTAGTCCAGTTCAATGCAAAGTTAACAAATTAAAATAAAGGCTTTAATAGGAGTATCAAGTATCCACATCCCCAAATAAGCATATAAAATTAATAACCTAAAGAAGTTTAAAATATAAAAAGCATAGAGAAATTCACATCTTATAAATTGATTTCACTACAAACTTATGCATTTTAATTTTAAACCTACTAATGGTAACACCAAAAAAAGGGAGAGCAGCCCAATCCTACAGGCATTAACTACAGCAATGTAATAATAGGTACGACTACTTTGGGATAGGTCATGATACCATTTCATGCATGGAAAGACACCTCAGTGCAAAGGCCTGAAGTTAGGAATGTTGATATCAACTCCTCTGGGAACACCTCATGATGCAGGACGTACAGATGGAATATATCTGACAAAACAACTAATTTCCCTTAGAGAACACCTAACCTCAGCTCTACACTCACTGTGCAGTTATCTAGTATTTATGAAACTCTACAGAGGGCTTATAACAAGTTTTGCCCTCTGCAATTTATTGAGAGCACAGTAATTTTAAAGAAATCATTTAAGTATAGAAACAAGAAATAAAAGTGGTAAAAGATTTTTCAAATGGTAGGATAGATTCTTATTTTAGTTGTACCTATATGAACAAAGGGTGAGTGTCTGAATTTCAAAAGCAGCATGTCTAAGGTCAGAATCAGATCCACAGCATCTTTCAATGCTGCTCACAGGCTAACTACAATTAAGTGGTCTGTTTTACAAATTTTGGAACCAGTCATGACTGATCTGGGGAACCTCACCTTCAGACAAATGTCAAGGTTGTCCAAATCATTGCAAGGCTGGGCCCTCAATCCCATGTAGTTAACTAAAAGATCTCCAAGAACTAAAAGACAATATAACTTGTGCGCTACAGCTGTGCAGTACCACAGTGATTTTCAAACTCTTTAGCTTCCATTTCACAGATGTGCAACAAGGCTCCAACCCATGAGCATTTACAACTGATGTGTCTGCATGAAGCTTCTCATGAACGTTGCCAGCTTCTGAACATCTTCTACCGTCACAGCGTTATACAAAGATGCACGGATTCCTCCCACGGATCTGAATTGGGAAGCAGAGGAGGCATCAATAACAACAAAAATAAAAGAAAAAGCCAGGTTTTGTGCATGCTAAAAAAAAAAAAAAAAAAAGACTTGAGCGTCATTATCTACTCACAGCTATATAATCCTACCCCAAAGTGTTGAGTCACATTTTATGTGAATATGCATCAACATTTAATTTAATTAAAGACAAACTTTCTATCAAAGTACACTCAGTATTTACCAGATATTTATAGCTCCATTACCGTAGCTCTGTGACCTCAAAAATCTATTTTTTTTAATACCACAAACACCACACTAATGGAAGAAACTCTTGCAGCCATACAGACTGGATTTGTAACAGACACTCTACACAGTAATGAATCTGACCTTAAGAGCCAAATGCTTTGGCATTTGCAGAGCCTGATTAACTAAACTGGGAAGAAGGCAAAAGGAGGGAGAAAGCCTCCTGACTCCAACCATACATAAGCAGTCAGGGAGCCACCAGCAGGCTCCAAGTACAGTCCCTAGTGCTCCCAAGCCAGTATTAGAGGAAAGTTTTGCCAGGGAAAGAGGTTGGTTAGTTAATAGACAAGGCCTGCTGCTGTATCACCGTAACACTATGTAATTCTACACAACAAATGGATTCATCTTGGTCCAGCACCTACCGATGTCCTTTCAGAGATATCATGTTAAGCTCCATAGCTTTCTCAAGGAATTTCTTTTCCAGGGCTTCATCCCCTTTGACACTGCCAATGCGGAAGGGGACGTTCATTCTGCTTCGGTTCTTTTTATCCACTGGGCATCTGGAAAAATTGCAAAATATAATGACTAGCTTATTTAGTACTAAATCTACATTTGTACCTATATATGATTTCAGGAAGTGAATAATTGCATCTGCTTAGCACTGAGGTCTTTCTTCCACCATAATCAGAGCCAGTTACTCCCTATGAAATAAAAGAGCCTTCCTTTTTCAACCAAGCAGATGAATTAAGTGGAAAACTTGTTACCCACTCCTGCCCTACCCAAAATTGCCGCTACGGAATGCACAGAGATACAGCAAGTGTAAGAGCGCAGTGTAAGGAAATAACCATTCCATGCCTATAGTTATTATTCTATGTGATAAGGAATGGACATCATTCTATTTGAAGTCCTCAGTTGTTCCTTTGTACTGATATCTCCATCATGAAGAAATAATTGATCATAGTATCTGCAGATGCAAATTTTAATATTTAGATGCAACCAAGAAAACACTCCTCAACAAGGCCTAACCTTGTTAGCATTTCCACCCTTGAATAACTGAGTTTCTGCTATAGTTTTCACAAGACTGAGGTGCTGTTAGGCAAAACAGCATAACCCAGTGCAAGCTGTTAGCAGTTAGAAGTCGGCAAATAACAGCCTGTGGCTGGCATGGAGCACTCTGCTCCAGGAAGTCTCCCTTCTCACTGTGCACTCGGTGAAGCCACAGGCAAGGTGGTGCCTCACAGCCAGGCAGGCAGCTCCGCTAAGCCTCGCTGAGTCACAGACACGACAAAAAATCTGCAGTCTTCAGTGCACTACTCAGTGAGGGGCACTCAGCTCGCTTCTTTGTGAAATTTGCTTTGCATTCCCAGTTACCCCTTCAGCATCCCCTCTGCACTGCATTCTGCACTCACTGCCCTGAAGACCCACTTGCCAGAAACATAGATTTCATATGTGTCACAAAATGTTTTTTCAAGGCATGATTTGCTCGCTGCAGTTTATAGAAAGCCCCGAGGACTTCGCTGGAATAGGATCACATTCCTGCTCATGACAACGCCAAAGGCAAATACATTGTTTTTGTTAGCTAAATGGATACACCAAAGGTATTAATTATTATGAGGGAACTATATCTTTGCCAATTAAGGCTACAGCCAGCTTTAATTTAAAATCAAAATTTAATTTGCCCTTTTAGAACCTTGGCACTTTGACTTGAAAATTTAGTCCCCAAATTATTGATTTTATGCTTGTAGGTAAAGAAACAGATTTTGGCAGAGTTTCAGAATCATTCACCAGTTTAAGTGGAGTGATTGATTAAAATAATTACTCCAAATTACAACATCAGCTTTCAGCTATAAACATTTTGAGTTTTGCGATCTCAAAAATACCTTGCAACCATCCAAAAAACAAAGGAAAACAAAAACACAAAACCATATTAAATCTGCTTTGAAAATCCATCAGGAATAATTGAAGAAAATGAATATAATTAAAATGTTTTATGCTGCAACTACTTATTATTCTAGGACTACTTATTCCTACTGTTTCAGTGTGTTTTTCAAGATTTGGCAAAAGGAGGTAATAAAGAAGAATCTTTCTGAGTATTGAAAGAGATGATATAAAGATTAGGATAGTGAGAACTGCTCTCTAGAACTACTTACAAGCTACTTTCTCTGCTTTGGAATGTATTTCCCAAGACATTCACTAAGCACACAAAGCAGGGGTTTCAGCCTATCTGTTTTTTTGTTTGTTTGTGTATATGCCTTATCTCGGCTTCTGCATTTTGTGAAGTTTAGAATATGTATACTTCACAATAGCTGTATGTAGGGTAACTCCACATTCTCTTGGAATGAGACTCATCCTTGGATAGTTATCAAATGAATGCTTTGCACAGATGATTCCTCTAGGATTCCTCACAATTTCAGCACATCGAAAAGGCAGTTTTAACAGTCTGACTGCAGCATGCATTTTAAGTTGAAGCTCTGCAACAAACATTGAAACCAAGGTGGGGGGGGGGGAAGGGGGTGAAATAGTAACTTACACATAGAATCCATTAGACTTGTCTATAATGTCATAAATCATTTGTGATTTGATTGAGCTAAGTTTATCCATAGCTGTAGCCCCGCCATTATTCTTTATCCACTCCAGTACCAATCCCATGATATAGATGCTATGTAAGAGAAAGAACATTATACAATCAGGTTATTGTAAGAGAAACCTTAAAAAAAAAAAAAAAAAAAAAAAAAAAAAAAAAAAAAAAAAAAAAAAAAAAACAGTCCTGTTTAATGACCCACAAAATATTTCACAATAAGATGTTACCTTTTTTATTATTATTAAGATGATTAGTCATTCAGAATTTGGACTATATTCTGAATTATGACATATTTAAGCAGTCAGTGTTTGTGCATCCAGATTAAGAAACCTGAAATTCAAATGTTACACAGATAGCTTGCACCAGACATTATTAATCCCTTGCACCACAGAAGAGCACATCCTGCAGGCTTCCCTCAGCCCTGCACAGCTCCCAGGGATGTCCTCAGCATAGCTGCTCTAGCAGAGGTGCTGGGGTGACTCTCAAATATATGTGCATTAATAATGCAGAAGCCTAATCTCAATTTCATAAGAATTAAAAATATAACTATAACCCCACTTCTGTCTACAGAGCATCTTCTTCACATGAAGAGTGATGTCTGGTGAAACAAATAAGCATATTCCACTCCCTAATTCATTACCATTCAAGCTCAGCTCAGACCTGGAAGCTTGATGAATTCATGTTGTTACCGAGCAAACATTTCAATGCCAGTTACCCAGTCTAATGTAAAAACCCTAAAGGCGTTTTGCCTTTGTGCTTTTGTTATAAAGCTCAGCTTGTTCAAGTTCAGGCATTTCCCACGACTACACTGCTTTACATAATAAACAGTTCAGAATTTTGATGGCATATTTCCAACAGGTTTGCTTTTATTAATCCTTTCATTACAGATTCAGGAGGAGTGCTCAGAGTACATTACCCTACAAATTTCCATCACAAGGATCTAGCAGGAGGTCCATTTAACTTTGCTACCTTAAATTTCTCAATGGATGCAAACCTTTGAACACTTCAGAAAGACTGCAGCACGACAGAGGTTACCAACTGCCTGTTTTAAATAAGTAAAGCATCTTAGAGCTTTGAGTTCACAATATTGCTACGCTTACAACAGCAGCAGGCTATCAACTACTCCAGTGCAAAGGTTTTAGGTGAATCATAGCCTGTGCCCTGATCCTTATTTCCTCAAGTGAAATTCCTTGCATAGTTAAGATTTACAGACATCAGTCTTAGGGTGATCCATATAAACCAGCCAGCTGAGGGATATCGTCTATCCTTCTTTCACACCAGCCAGAATTGTGTTTCAAAAGCAATTTTAAACACAAAATAAACCTTCAGAGCTTCGAAATGAGATTTGCCTGGAAAAATCACCATTAATTTGGCAAAGCAGATTAGGGTTTGAAAGTTGGTCTCTTTAACCAAGAGGTTAAAGTCATCAGCATCACATTAATTTAATTTAATGTCCTGCCGAAGTAGCTTTTGCAAATTCAGTTAATATTTCCTGCCTATGTGCCAGCTCTTAGTAAGCACAGAGCAGGGAGAGGAGGGACAAAGACAGAGTTCAGAAGCTTTGCCAGTTCCTTACAAAACTAAATAGGCATTTTAAAACCAAGCCAAACAGATCAGCACCCTGCCAACATTTCAGTCTCTATTACATTCTGGATTATAGGATGTGATCCAAAGCAGGTCTCTAACATGAAATAAAATCTGCCAAGGCAGTAGTTAGAAAGGAGACTGTTGATTGCAACTTTATTTTCAGTCACTGTGCTTTTCTCCCTGTCTTGTACGTTACTGACAGACATTTAGTTACAGCTAAGGAAGCACTTTCTTTTCTAGATACCTTTTGCAGGAGCCAGAATGAAACTGCAGAACTAAGTTTTGTTTTGCCTTCCAAACTGAAGTAGCTCTGTACTTGGAAAACATGAATGGCTGGACTCAAAACTTGGCAGGTGCAAGTGCACCGTGTTCAAAAAAGAACGTGTGACTTGGCAGCCTGGGAAATAACTGTCCACAAAAGAGAACTTTATCCATCATGGAAAAAACACACATATTAGCCATGTAATTGTTATAAAGTTAAGTATACAAAGAAGGCAAATGTTTAGAAACATTGAAAGTTCTTAATAACACTTGGAGTTCTGGTGTTTTTATATTATAAATGATAGTATTAAGAAATGTCCTGTAAACAGGAATCACTGGGCTTTATGATGATACGCTGCATTTGATATGCCCCAGGCAGAGATATCTTAACTTTGAAAATTGTGGCTTGTGTGGAATAGATTCTGCATTGTATTAATCTCAGCTTTCTCCCTGGAGAATTTTCTCTCTTTGAATCAAAAGAGAAATCTCACCAATAAAAGCAGCAATCATTATTTTCAAAGTAATTTTAAAAAATATTTCTATGAAAAAAATACCCATCTGCAGATTTTATTAAATATACCAACATTCATTAAAATGGGTAATAAAACATCTCCAGAATGTATTGAAATATTTATTATTATCTATAACAGTGAGAAGCTATTGGCTTAATAACTAAATCTTCCAGCAGTAAAACACCATTTCACCAGTTATCAGAAGTTCAGAGCCAGTAACTCTGAGGGAGCAAGCTCTAGTCTGCTCTGCTTTATGTGTACATGAAAATTGACAGATACATACTGATTTTATAATCCTGACTGCTGGTAAAGATTTTGAAACTAGAAGAACAGAGTTTTATTTTTGGAAGCCAGAAAGTGCACGAAGGTGGCAATCTAAATAAAATGGAAATCTGCATTAGAGAATGAAGCAAAGCAACAACCAAAACATTACTTTTAGTTTTATGTTCAACAGTTTCATTTCAAAACTCACTACCGTGAATAATGTAGCTAAATTTTTAAAAGTTCATAAAAAGAATACATATTCCTGTAATATTTTGTATTATTAAAAGGAATAATAACAATAATAACAACTGGTTTCCAGTGAAGAAAACAGAGAGATCTGAAGATTCAGAATGCTGATGATGAGCTTGGAGTACATATGTATCTACGTATTTATGTGCAGCGTATGTTGAAGCTTCTAGCTCTCACTGCGGATCTTTCCACACGTAAATCACACTTTCAGGCAATGGATTATCTGCCTCCCTCACCTCATCCCTTGCACTACAGACATTGAAATACAGACATCAGACACTTAATAGAATGAGATCGAGTGCATTCTGATTACAAAGCACCTCCTCCCCACTACCAGTAAAATCAGGTAGAGTCTCTTCTGTCCCAAGCCAATAGAGCAGCTGGAAGGAAAAGGAAGCCCTAAAGTTAATGCAGAGGCAGAAGATCTGATGAAATTAACTTTAGTTCTCCTGCTTTGACAGGCAAAAAGCAAAGCCACGTTCCCTGCAGGGAGCCCCGGCAGGGTCAGCGGAGCTTGTACCTAACTCTGGATTTCTTTGCTCAAGAAGGAGCTAAACCGCATTTGTACTGAGTGTTCAAGAAGCAAGACTAAGGGCCAGACTCTTCTCTGGGGACGGACCCAGTGCCACTGAATTGACTAGAGCTGATTTCATTTAAGAAAGCAGACTATTAGATCCTGAATCTTCTAGAAGTGGAATTATTACATATAAATATGTACTTCTACAAGTATAATGCTCTTCATAGCTCAGTCCTGTCGGATACCATCAAAGCCACGGCTGCAGCTTTAAAGGTTCTCAGAGGAATCATGGCTCCAGCATATCAATGACCAGAGAGCAAATATTCACATTTCCAAAACTTTTCTCAACAACAGCAGCAGAGGGCAGTGCAGCAGTTTTCTGAATAAAGGATATTAAATACTGGGATAAGATACCTGTAGCATGGTGGAGTGTTGTATAAAGAGCCATTTGTTGCTTGCGTTTTGTAATCCAGGACTACAGGGCATTCTTTCAGTGCAAATCCCAGCAAGTCCTCACGGACTATTACAACAGCAACCCCAGCACAGCCAACGTTCTTCTGAGCACCAGCAAAAATCAAACCAAACTTTAACAGAAAGGAGAAAAAAAAAAAAAGACTTATTACATGCAGTCACTAACTGATCTTACAACTGCATAATAAACCAGTATCTTTATACAACAGGCATACAAATAAAATGAACATCTTGGAGAATATGTTGAAAAGAAGCATTTTGGGGGTTAAAGGGGAAATATCCTGATTTCAAAGAGACTTCCAGTTATCATAGAATTGTTATAATAAATATTAACATGTACCTATTATCAAAACCTAGTATCAGAAGCTTGTACCTTCATTCAACTGAGGTAGTTTATCTCAACAAATTCCCCGGTAATTTGCCAAATACTTATTTAGCAGTTGCAAATCATTCTCAAGGCAGCCTGTCCCTATTTCATACTACTTCCAACAAGTTTATGAGTAAATAAATAGAAATATATACAACTAATCTGGCATTTCAGAAGAGAAATCACATACTCCATGTGCTCAAAGAGAGGCAGATCAGGAAAAGCCAAGATGAACAGGCTTGCAATTGTCTCTTCTTTTCTTTCACATGGATAAGAAAGGTGAAATGCTCTGCTCCCTTGTTCACAAGTCAGTAACATTTCCCAACTAGACCGCACTTTACAAACAAGAAAGAGAGACAGTAACTGAAATGGCATAGGAAGCTTTATGGCTTAGAAGTGGTCATGTTAGACCTTTCTATAGGCCGTATAGACCTTTGCTATAACCACTTAAACTATCTACAGATCAAATACAATTTGTCACCTACTGCAGCAGTGCAGGCAATGTAATCGACAAAGAATCTTGAAGAGCTAATAGCATGAACTATTTCAATACAATTCAATACGTTTTTCCTAAAAGTAAGATAACATAACTTTCAGATCTGAAATTTCAGATTTCAATGTTTATATCCTGCAGATACCCAATTAACAAAATATGATTTCTTTAATGATTTCACTGTTCTGCTACTCCAGCCAGTCATGTTCTTAGAGATGCCTGTGTGACTTGGATACATACACAAGATTGAAAATGCTTTCTGCAGTCACTCTGTCTGATACTGTACCTTGGAAACATCCACAGGTTTGGACAGGAAGTTTGATGACATATCACAAACCAAAACTGCTCCTTTGACATCAGGTACAAAGTCAAATTCTACCCCATGAACAGTTTCATTAGCACAGTAATAGACATAAGACGCATCTGGATTAAGATTCCAAGTGCTTGGGTCAGGTATTTCTGAGACAGACAAAAAGGAAAACCAAAGGTCACTGAAAACAAGTAATTTTCCTTGCATGCAGTTTTACTTGAACACTGGACTTTCAAAATGCAGACTCAAGACTGATTTTGTTAAATCTGCCCACAAAGAAAATACATCTGTGGGTTCTCAAAATTCTCTGTGGTGAGAGAACCATCAAATGTGCAGACCTTCTGTTTGCAAGTCCTTCCTCCTCAAGGGATTTTAAATCAGGTTTGCAATCTCAAATTATAAACTGTAAACCTCTCTCTTAAGGATCTAAAATAGAACTTCAGATTAATTTAAGGACTTTTATCTCAGAATCCTCCATATGTCTTTATAACCACAGTAACATACAAATTCTCATTGTTAAGTTTTCCAAAGGTCCGTTTCAGGGCATCCCCAAAAGCATTGCAGTATTTCGCAAGTCGAACATGAGCTTACTTACCCTGCAAGAGATTTGCAAAACTAACACCTCTTGGTATGCCCTCCTAGCACAGACCAGGTTCTGAATAAACATCTAAAAGTTGCTCCTGCTGGTCCAAAGCACAGGAGAGGTACTGATTCTGCCTACCCTCTTATTTACAGCCGCCAAACGGTTCATATATTCCCTCAGGATAAGGAAGATGCAAGTTCAATTCTTTTCTTTGTCTCAAGGGAGATAAACCCAACTGAATGTCCCAACTGCAAGTTAACAGACTAATTCACATGAGAGATACTCTTTATCCTTCCCGTTGCCACTCCTCCCAGTTTGTATGGTGCAGCTTGACCCAAGAGAAGAAAAATGTTCAGGACTAGTCAGAGCAGGGACACCAGGTTCTGATTTATTTGCCAAGAAGAGAAGATACATGATTATGTATGTTCCCGGTTAACACTTAAGGTAATATATACATGTAAACATCCTTGAAATAAACTTTCGTATAAAATCCTCCCAGTGGCTAAATTACAAGCAACTTTCCTCCTATGCTGTGGTTATAGTTCAAATTGTATCATGTCCCATAACAAGCTTTAGGAAAGTTGAAAGTGCCTTGCCTATTCCAGAACTTCCTGTTAGATAGGATACAGAGTAGGAAAATAAGGGTTTGGAAACCCTCAAAAGAAGGGAATGGAAGATAGGTCTCCCAGCTCCTGGGCCAGAAAGCCTAAGACCTCAAATATGTTTCTAAATTGCAGAAAATCTCACTTTGAAAAGTAATTGAAACTGAAATACCTAGCACTTAAGTAACTTAAAAAGTCATTCAAAACCAATGTCTCCTCAAACAGCCCAAGTCACTCCTCCTATCAATATGCACTTGCTTCCTACCTCACATGTTCTAGGAACTGCTCAGACTCCTTTCAGGACTCACCCTGCCTGGTGAAGATTGCTAACTCATCTAACAGGTCTCCCAAGCATGAACACGGAGAGATGGGGCTGGCCATTTTCAAGTGCTAGGCAGTCAACTGTTAAACTAGCTAACATTCTGTAACAGACAGACTGATTTCTGGAACAATTCAAAAAAAAGCTAAGGATTCACATGGATGTAATCATCAACTTACTTGTATAGGCTCCTAGTTTAGGATGGACAATATTCACTTTGGCATACTTCTCTGCTTCTTTAGCTGCTTTTGCTGACCAAGCTCCAGTAACCACATAGTCTGCATGTCTTCCCTCCTTTAGACCAAGAAGATTAAGTGGGACTGCACTGAACTGACCAGATCCACCTCCTTGGAGAAAAATAACTTTGTAGTTTTCGGGTATATTTCTGCATGCAAGAAATAAACACATATTTTTATCCCCAAAAGAGAAAAGATGCATGAGGTTGAGTACACAATACTTGCTATTATACATTTAACTGCAACATACACTGAAGAAAAAAATCCATTTTAGAAGACTTTTTTCCAAGAGGTTAAAACAAAGCTCATCAACTTACATCAGCATTGTTCTTCAGTTGCTATCAAGAGTAACACTATATATATTAATGATAAAAATGTTGGAAACAAGCAGTAAACAGACTCACTGAAGGGTAGCTCTTCTGTCATAATACACACAAATCTGAAAGATGTTGCAACAAAATTAATGCTCAAATGTAGTTTTGTCTGCTGTTGACCTGATGGAAAACCGATGAAGCTAAGATGTGCAGACCAAAGTACTTACAGTGGATTTCATCTTTAAGAGACGAAAACTTAAAAAGCTTTGCAAGTGTAGCTGTACACTAAACATGCACATATAATTTACTAAGTCACAAAAACTATGTGTTCAAATTACTGATGTCATCATAAAAGCTTTTCTGTCAATAATTCTGGGTCTACAATCTTGATTTTACACCTTCATATGAAAGAATCATTAACTGCTACAAGATCTGTTCAGTAATTCCAACATTCTATGCATTCTGAAGTTTTAAAATGTATCACACTACATATAGAAAGGGCTTTCTGATAGGTCACTCTAAAAAACAACCATATAAAGTTTATTTTAGTAAAATTGGAATAATTTTCCTTTACTGACCTCCTTTACACTACTGCAGTAACACATGGTGTTAACTAACACAGACAAACAACAAGCATGTATTTTTCAATCTTACTGATTGAAATAAGTATTTTTTAAAGAAATAAGTATTTCTTTAAATAAGAAATAGTTAATCCTTTTAAAAAAAGCTGAGCTTGATTAATTCTATGAACATGACAAAGATGTAAATTTCAGAAGCAAGTCAACTTGTTAGTGCATTAATGTAAAAATATGTTAAATGAATAAAAGAGCTTTTTTATCTTCAGATAAACTGGAATCAGACAAATGGAAGACCAAGTTTCTCTTCAAGATTATCAGTTTTTAATCTAAAAACAGGTCCTTTCACCTCTAGGGAGTAAAGGTTTCCCCATGAATCAAAGTAAAAATAAGCACGAAGAAAATCACTTACAGCAATTCACGCAAGAGACTTTCAGCTGTGTTTATAATTTTTGTGAAATCCGAGGTACGGTGGCTCATTTCTTGGGTGGAATGTAATAAAGAAAGAAAGAAAGAAAAAAGGAAAGAGATGACATGAAACAAACCTTCTATTTTTTAACAGGCTCAAAATACCTGAAGATCCCTGTTCCCAGCCCTGACTCTCCTTTTGCTGAGCTCTCCTAAATATCCATGCAAGCCTTACACCACCCACCTTGTCCAAATCCACACAAACCCAGTCTGCTCATACTTCATGCTCTCACCTCCTTCCTGTCCCAGGAGGCAGCTCAGGGATGGATGCAGAAAGTACTCCCTAGCAAGGTGCAACTTTTCTATGCTGCAACAATGTTTTCTGCTACTACCACACTCCCACAGCAGCATTGAGGGGGTTCGCCTCGTTATGTTATTTTAACACAGCTTCTTCATGCTATGATCACAATTATAAACTGGGTCACTTATTATTAATTTCATCAATCAAACCCATGTTCTTTCTTCTATTGGTAAGAATATACAATTAATTGAAACAGGAATCCAAATTCAGACGGCTGCACACAGTTTTAACAACCAAATAGGTTCAGGGTTCAGTAAAACACTAGGCATGTTTGCATACACACAAAGTTTTTGCACAGCAGGGGCTGAAGAGTGAGTCAAATATGCATGTGCTATAAAGCACCTCTTCCTTAGGGCAGCACCGTTTCCCTCCTTTGGGAAGGATGCTGAACTTCAGATGCATCCTCTCCTTGCTCAGCTATAAAGATTTACAATCCAAGATACAATTACACATACACACCCGTATGTTTACACACATAAAAAAAGCAGTGCCTTTCTAAAGATGCAGAAGTACTAACACATCAGTTTTGATTACTTATGTTCTGTGTCGCTTGCCCTTTGGGCTGGATCACAAGATGCCTGCCTATGCTAATAGTTATGTTGATGGTTTTGTTAATGGTCTCTTGATGAGTGGTTAGCACAGGAAGAACTGCATTATGAAAGATTATCCTCTGGGCATACATGCTACCATGGTATACCAAGGGTTTACAAAAGGAAGGGTAAGAATTCAGCTGACATAGCAAGGTCAAAAGCTCTTGTTAAACCATTCAGTTAGACACCTATGTTCTGAAACACATGCAGAGTTATTTTAAAGTCTTACCAAGAACACTAATACCAAGTCCTTTGTAGTCCAGCAATTCTTTCTGCGCTTCTAGTAACACCTAACAAAAATAAAACCAATAAGCAAAATAAGGAGATTTTCTGCTACTGATAATGAGTAATGCATCATGCATCTGCCTGCTCTGTACTGTAACTGCCTGACACTTTTCAAATTAGATTACCAGACACAATACAATTACCAGGCACCAATGTAATTTTACTGTATGTAGTAGCTGAAGACTTCTCACGAGATGATATGATTAAATTATGTGCTTTGGGAAAGTCTGTATTTCAAGTCACTATTTCAATAATAATATTTCCAGCATATTTCAGAGTGATTTCAGGAACTGTCTGGAACTTCTCACCTTTTACACAAGACTTAATAACGTTGCACAGGTACCCAGGGTTTTCTCTACCCAGAATTCCTACTGTTTCCCTCCTCCCCCTTATGTTCTTTTACTTGTAGAAGCAGGAAAACTGAAGCACGAGGGGAAACCTTAAAAAATAGATGTATGGAATTGTATACCTTAAACTGCCATAACAAGATAGGGCCTGATCTCAAAATACAAGGTCCTGCACTTCCCAAATATACTCCTTCTGTATTTATGCTACTGGAAGTTAGGAGGGGGTAAAAAATAAAAAAGATAAACAGAATTTTGAGGCCATTAAAAAGCACAGGTCACTCCAGAAAGTCTTTATCAGCTGATCTGCTGCTTCAGCCTTTCATTGTTCTTTCTTCTTTCATCACTGTCACTACCAACAAAGCGGAGTTAGACTCTAACCATTGGATCTGCTGCTCGGGCTTTCTGTAAACTCATGCACTTCAGCCAGAACATTCACTGTCTCTCTGAAAGAGGGCAGGAAGAGATGGAGAAACACCGGAAAACTCTCCCAAACAAAAGCTGTGTGCATGCACCCAGGGACCCGTGCTCAGGAGGGCTGCAGGAGCAAGCAGGCTGCTGCAGGGCTGAGGGGGCATCTGCACCACCTGGCAGCCGTAGCTGCTGCGGCGGGCAGAGGCGCTGCTCCTGCAGGTGTGTCCCTGGCAAAGGAGGGGAAAAGAAAGAAAAAATAACGGGACGTGCAGACCTGGGTAAAGGATTTGCCGAATCACTTGATAAAGCCCTATTTCATTAGTAGCATTCTTTGTCTGAAAACCTGTACCAAAAAGAGGGCTAATCTAAGGAATGCCTGTTTCTCTCATATGCATGTACGCCAACAGCACCCTCATGATGTGCCTTATAACAGAGAGGAGGTCACTGCCCACCTCATTGCTTCACTTCATAGGCAGCATCACCCTACAGTCAAGTCAAGGTAGAAGGCTGCATTTTCAAAAACCAGGAGAAAAACAGGCCAAATGATAAGGAGTTCAGCTGTGCTCCCTGCAGACCCCCATGTTTCAGGCAGCCCTTGGTTCTCTGTGCTGGAGAGCCAGGGGCTGCAGCACCTACAGAGGGATCCTGCGTCAGCCAAGGGCTTTGCAATGCAGAGCAATGAGTATCTATAAAAAAAGCATTTCCAAGAGAGAGGAGAAAAA
>VZSV01000111.1:2204050-2220998 GCA_013398735.1 Nothocercus julius
TATCCACTGTTTTCTGAATACCAACATTTATGAGACCTCATTTCTCATTACATATTTCTGTGCCAAGGAAACACTTGTCCCTCGCAGTCATGTCCTGCCAACGCCCTTGAAAGCTGGACCTGCCAAAGAAGCCAACTGTGCTCTGAAAATCTGAGTTTCAAGACACTTTGGAGGATAACAGGAGAAGTCAGCTGTGCTAGTTAGTACATTTGCAGCCTAGAGAAGACAAAATGTTCCAAAACAAACAAAAACTTTTAATAAACTGTTTTTAAAAGGAGAGCCTGCTTTTTTCCTGTTATTCTGTAATGGATACAGCTTAAACTTTCATCCTAAGCCACAAGAACCCCGCTTTGCTCTGAAAGAGCTACAGGACCCTTTAGGACATGACAGAATCAGCATTTGTTCCTTCAAAACAGCAGGTGCCTTTCAGAGCACTTCTTAGCCACCAGAACATCTACTTTGAAGTATTAAAATCGCTTTGGACTACACCGTCACAAGGCTCCACAGCGATATGAGAGTGACACTGCAGTAACCATCACTTCACTAGGGCGCCAGCTTGAAAGAGGCTTAAGGGAAACGGGCGCTTTCAGGGGACGTTTTAGAGCCCAGAGAGCCAGGCTTGAACTAGGAGCTGCTGGGGAAATTGTGGCCCCCATGAGAAAGGAAATCCAAGGGAGTCAAGTAATTCACATAGTGGGTCTGGGTCAGTAACTTACCCAATAACACGGGAAGCACTTAAACGTCAAGGAGGATCAGTCTTGAAGCCAAAGAGCCTGGCACACAATAACAGCCAACCTGCAGCTTTGGAATTAAATGTGTTTTTGGCACAAAGAACCAAAATGCAAGAATCAAAAGTATGCAAGCTGATACAAGTATCAGTCCATAACTGAAGGAGTAAAGACCAGGTGTTGAAGTTTTTCCACTTGTAGAGTCACATCCCCATCCAAAGGGCAAAAAACAGCAGCTCCCACAAGATCAGAGGGCTTTGCTGCAGGATGTGCCCTGACCACTCCAGAAAACTGATTTCACATTGTGCACTGGTGAGAAGTAAACAAAATTGACAAAGATGTTTGTGCGAGAAAGTTACGTCAACACAAAATATACCTATGAAAGGCATGATTCTGTTCCTGCAATTGGAAAGAGGAATGAAAAGTAACAGAAAGGGTTTAATCAGTTTGTTTCTATTGAACTGAGACACAGCAACTCTCCTCTTTCACTATTTGCTATCAATAATTATAATTTAGAAATTTCATCACTGCATATAAACTCCCTATAAAATACAAAGCTTTCGAGACCCAGAGATGCTTCTGTCTTCCGATAAGTAACAGCGCTACAATTGCTAGCAGAAAATTTGAATTTGTAGAACTGACGCAAACTTAAAACTAGTGAGAGCTGTACTGATTATGGCATAAAAAAAAGTCAGAAACAAAAAGAAAGTTCAGATCAAGTATAATGTTTTATTATGTTGCAAGGTTTTCCACAAACTTTCAGTGGGTTCATGGTGACATCAGGAGAGCCATGCAGAAAGGCTTCCATGGACGGTTGCTGGGAGCAAAGCAGCTCTCTCAAGGAGAAAGCACACGCACCAGCCCTGTCTCTGCAACACTGGTCAGCCTGACGTCACTGCAAAAGGACAAATAATGACACCTACTTGGCGGCGGGCGCGAGCCCAAACCGGGGTGCGTGGTCCAGCGCAACAGGACCAGTGCGACAGATTCTGAAAAGCCTCAAAAAGACGACGCAGGTAATTCAGGTGTTTTTTTTTCCCTCCATTAGAGACTGGGCTCCCAATACTGCAGATTGGAATAATGCAAAATAATTTCTGAGAAGTCCATATGAGGAGATAAAAATGCTGAGGAGTCCTTTAAGTAAACAGTAGTGTGTTCTCTAGCCAACAGCTGATCTATTGATTTCAGGCTTTTGTGTCAAACAAGAACACAGACAAATATGTAAAATATTAACTACCAGCAAGAGGTTGGAACATTCTATCAATACTTAAACTCGCAAACTGAATTCATAACCACTTAGCATATATATATATATATGCAAAAATGTATACTTTGACATATTATTTGTCTGTATTTAATAAAAAGCAGTTTTCTAAAATGTTGATAAAAAGCCTTGCAACTTCTGAAATATTCATGTTAGCCTTAAATTAAATACATCTCCCAGATGTCTTTTAAGTTATCTCTGCAGACTAAAAGTTCCAGCATTCAACTATACATGCTTGTGCTACAGGTACATAGCAATTCTCACAGAAAAGAGCTATACAACCTTGCCACTGATGAGATGGGGTTACATGATATCTTTAATGATTTTTTTTTCTTTTCTTCTTTTTTTTTTTTTGGACTTAAACCCACCAAAAAAAAAAGTATCCATCTAAATTATACAGTGTTTGGTCTTGCTTTGAGACGATCTTTGACACATGGTATGTTTTAAAAGCAAACAGTGTATTTAAGCCAGGAGACATTTATGTACATTTTTATAGACATAAAATACATTAACTTTTTAAGAATTGTTTTAAGCATTTTTAGGGAAAAATAATATTGGCAATTGCTAACTCCCCAGATCTGAATACTTGAAATTGTAATTTCACCGATCACCTTGCAGGGGTTAGTTTTAAAGGAGGTATATATATCACATTTTATTGCTGAACCAACTATCTTGTATAATTGAGTCAAACAGAAGCAAAGAATCATGATAATTAAATGATGTCAAAGTTAACAAGACTGAGACCTCAGTCTAGATGGTTGGGAGAATGTCTAAAAAGGCAAAAGGATTAATAAAATATCTGCTTTTTTTTTTTTTTTCTGAAGTGACAAAGTCTATATAAATAACATACTTTCATTGTGCAATTACTTTTGCAATAATGCAGTAGCCAAGGTTATATCATGCTATTTGCTCAGTAGAAAGCTTCCATTTCAGGATTCATGAGTTTCTCCATGGATGTCAAGTAACTAGAGACAGGAATTTCTACAGATCTTTTGTGTTCCAGAACTCTAACTACTGGTGACAAAATAAAAAGTTATACAGTAAATTTTTTTTTGACAGTTCAACTGAAATCACCTTGCCTAATTCCACTACGTCAAATCCATCATCCATTACTCCCCGCCCTCTGTCTTAACTCTCCAAATGAAATACACTTTGTCAATGATGTGGAAAAATATTCCATATCACAAATTAAAATTAAAGTTATAATCATTTAAAAATCTCAGCTGACGCTGTTAAAGTGGTTTTACTAAGACAAAATATTTAAGTTGGAATCAATTAAAAAAAAAAGGCAGCCTTTTATCACCACCTGTGATCAGGATTTTATGTATTTATAATTCTTTCAAAGAAAAGCATATTAGATTCTACTCGCCAAACTCAAGACTGGCAACTTCAATTTACAACAGAACTCCCATTTTTTTATATGCACAAAAAACATTATTTGTCTCATTCACTAACTTTAATCACTAATTATATGGTTGCTATAATTATCTTAAACTCTGGACACATTCCTGTAACTGCCTCATGACAGTCAACAAGTGTAAGAAAAACAAAATACGAAGGAAGATGCTACTTTCCCCTTCTTTCCTTCTGTCCCAAGTTGACATTTAAAGTGCACCATTTTATTATTTCTGGTGCAAAACAATGTGCTTTCCTGTGACACATTTGACAAATCTAGATCAAGATCTTTGCTTCTTTATATCATAGTTCAGAAACCGCAAGCCAGCTGCCTGTGCAAAAGCAATTGATATTTGCCTTAAAACCACTGTTTCACTTCTACTGCAACATACCGGAAATACAAATCATAGTTTGTATTCAAATTAATTTTATTAGCAGAAAAACTTTATAGTGAAATCTGTGATACACAGTAAAATTCATACCCCAGGGATCCTTTGCATATAATACAAACTGAAGGGTACTTACTGTACTACCAGTATCTCATTCCTCTCTGTTTCAAAAAATCCAGTCACAAATGATAGGAACATGAAACAGAAACACAAACCAGACTGGAAAAATTTTTTAGATATCTTCAAAGTCTACATTTCTTCACAAAAGAGCTATGCTAGGCATCCAACATTTATTTTTAATCTTGCAAGTAAAAGAACAGTCTAAATACTTCAGAATCATTTCAACTGCTGGTTGCAGAATGAATACTCTCTTGTATTTCAGAGCCAGATCCTACTGTATCCGTTCCAGAAAGGTCTGCTCCCTGCAGTCTGCTTTGGTCTCCTCTTGCTACAGTGCTTCCCACTGCAGTTTCATTTGCTCTAGGGATGTATTTCTTTGAAGAAGAACTTTTACTTTTTTCACCAGCACTACAACTGGATTTTTTGCTACCATTACTTTTCATATGCACACTGGAAGCAGAAAATGAATGCAGATTAGCAGACGATTGTCTAGCTGAGTGATGCCCTTTTGTATGTTCGTTTTGTTTGGCTCGCCTCTCAGAGAAGGCTGGACTGCTATTTCGGGTGTTATCCTCCTTAATTTGGCCAGTTTGAGATTCATTTTCTTTCCATGAGCCTGGCTGCTGTTGCATAACAACTTGAAAATCTTGTATTTCTCTGGGAGCTGAGTAGGCATTATTCATAACCATCTGGGACTGAAGACGTGTTCCAGGAGGAGAAACTTGGATGTCTCTACCTCCATTCTAGAGAGAAAAAAAAAAAAATCCAGTTACAGTATAGATACAACCAGGAAAAACAAACAAACAACAACAAAAAAAAAACACAGTTCACCCACCCCCCCCAGTATTCCAGCTATCACATGCTAATCCTGTAAACTAAAAGAAACTATGCAGGATTCAAAGACAGCAGAGATCAAACTTCGTTACCTTTCTTAGTGAATTTCAGAAGGGTGTCAGGGTACTAATGGCACAGAGTAGACATACAGAGAAAAACCATTTGTATCAAAGCAGCCAAAGCACAACTAACATTTAGCCTTCTGAATTATTCAAAATTTGCAATGTGTCAAATTACAGCACTGCAGCTTGATTTCTACACCATTAAAAACAAACTATTTTTTGCCATCATGAAGCTCACTGTGTTCTTGAAGAATTTGGAACACTTAGTAGGGGAAAAATGAGTATTAGAAACTGCATGTTGGAATGCAGAGTAAGTCTTAGCTTGATAATTTTATCTGATTTGGACAAGTTTGCCAACATTTTAATTTTTCATCACCTTGAGAACATAAGCCTGCTATCCCTCCCACTATTAAGAAAGGGAATTTTAGCACCTGTCTTGAAAAATCCATCAGCCTTTTTACTCATTACCTTCACAGTAGAAGGTAAGACGGTATGTTGCTAGTATTACAAATTTCTGTTGCCCAAAAGTCAAGGTGTATCCTGCCTAGAAATATCACTGGTAGAACCAAACAAGACTGACATTACAGAGAAAAAGAATTACAACATTTCAAATGGCATTAATACTACCCTCTACTATCAAATTTCAAAGATATTGAAACCCACTATATATCTGTAAGTGTCTAAAAATTATCATTATTATTCAGCTGATGCATACCTATATAGGAACTTCAAGTTTCTGAGTAAGAAACAACAGAATTACCACCACTTTTAAAGCACATTACAAAACAGTATGTGCTTCTGCTTCAAATAGTGATCAATTAAGAGATCTGCATTAATTCTCAGCATGTCCAGAGAAGAGCAAAGCAGCTGGTGCAGGGGCTGGAGCTCAAACCTTAAGAGGAGTGGCTGAGGGAGCTGGGGTTACTTAGTCTGGAGAACAGGAGTCTCAGGTGAGACCTTATCGCACTCTACATCTACCTGAAAGGAGGCTGTAGCAAGGCAGGGGGTCAGTCTCTTCTCCAGAATAACTACCGATAGAACAAGAGGAAATAGCCTCAAGTTGTGCCAGGGCAGGTTCTGACATCAGGAAGAATTTCTACACAGAAGGAGTGGTGAAGCATCGGGACAGACTGCCCCGGGAAGTGGCGGAGTCCCCATTCCTGGCAGTGTTCAAGAAATGTGTAGATGAGGCCTTTAGGAACATGGTTTAGCAGGCAGGGCTTAAGGTTGGACTTGATAATCTTGTAGGTCTCTTCCAACTATAATGATTCTATGATTCTAATTACTACAACCTGTTTAAATATACTCTCGCACACATAAGCAGAGCAAAAAAATTTGATAATTTCATAGTTTATTGGCTAATCATGACTTTCAGTCAGAAGGCGGTGACAAAGAGTATGTTAAATAACATCAACACTGCCACTTGCTTCCCCTCTATCAACTTACTTTACTGTTCTGGGTATGTTCTTGTCTGTCTTCTTCAAATGATTTCTCCTTTTGCATCTTAACAGGTTTAGTAAGAGTAGAATTCATTTGTGGATGGCCCAGCAAACCAAAATCTGACTGGTCTATCCCAGCTAATGCAGCAAGTTGTCCAAGTCTGTAAAACAAAAGTTAAGGAGAAAATGACATAAAGACCACACGAAAGACCTAGACATTCAGTACAGGAAGAAAAAAAGAAAAAATCCAAAGCTTTATTTTCCTTCTTATAACTTTTTCTTATCATTTTCATGAAGCTCAAAACACCTTAATAATAAGAAAAATAAGTGGCTAAGGTAGTTCAGCAACTTCTGCCCAAATTAGCTTGGATGTTCAAAACTGTCAGTCTTCTGTCACTGGGGCAAGTAACACTGTATTCTAGCTAGTATTGATCTCAGAGCAAAGTTCTGGCAAGAGGATTCCCTTTCAGGCAAAACAAAGAATAAAGTTCTATCACTCAAACAGAAGATTGGTGCACATCTCCACATCTCTGGCATTGCCTCTAGAAGCCAAATCCAATCGTATGCTTCACAAATACAGACATGCTGTTTCACTTAGCAGCTGGCCAAACATACCATTTGGGATTTGTTAGCCCTAGGTCCAACAGCAACAAAAAAGTCCCACCACCAGCTGGCATCACATTATACAGAAGCTTACTGAGGCAACCAATTTTTGCAATTTCAATTATGTAACTTTTAGAGCAGACTCCTATTGTCATGAATAGATGCAGGACTCATCTGGAAAAAATTGCTCTTGATGTACCCATCTGGAAAAAATTGCTCTTGATGTACCAAAAGACCATTTTCCCTTCCTTCAAAACTTGCAATTCATCCTGAAAGCAAGGGCAACTCTACCAATGGATTTGCGAGGAATTAGAATGCTTTCTCTGGGTGAATTCTACATTACTTTACTACAGCTGGGGGAAGAAAGATGAGGAAGCAGGAAAAGGCAAATAAATAAAATACATCGGGCTTTAGAGAATTTCAAAATATGCGTCATCTAGAATTTCAGTAGAGGGGCCAGATTTATTCCACCTAGCTTCATGTACTTCAATTACTACAAAGGAGCCATGGAAGGAAGGAAGGCGCACATCTTCTGAAACCAGCTCCAGTGAGCCTTTCTTAAAAAAGTAACACTAAGAACTGCACTTGATCCAATAAAAAGACTGAACAAAGATGTTTTAATAAAAGCTTTCATTTCTTTGGAGGAGAGGTTTTCTGGAAATCTCTCCTACTGGCAAATATATAAATTCAGCTTGAACGTGCTTGACTATGCTTTTTCACTGAGGAGGAAAAAAAAAAAAAAGGCAAGGAAATAATCTATTTTTTTTTTTTCTTCATTTGTAGCCTACACTGTTATGGGAAGATATTGATTTGGAGATAGAAGGTAGCACATGGTATAGTGCAGATAATTTTGTTAAAAGGCTATCAGCAGAAAAGGCAAAATTCATATAATAAAACAACTACCTACCCAGCATCTTTAAGGAGGTCTAAAAAGGCATGAAACTTTTGGAAAGAGTTCTCAATGCTGCCTAGAACACCTTCATCTTCCAAAATCATATTGGTTACTGACTGTGCATGAAGAACCTCAGACAGGGAGATGTTCAGGTTCCTCAATCTTGCATTTTCAACTTCCAACTACAAAAATATACACACAAACAAACAAAAAAAACATTAACGATATTTCCATCATCTTCAGTTAAAGACAGAGACACCTTTGCAGGCTTACATGAAATAGCGTAAAGAGAAATACCCATCACAATTTGTATACAGCTTCCTGTACCAAAAATACTCAGGCTACTGTTACACAGATCTCTGCTGGTTTGCTTATCCACTACTACTGTTTTATGCTACCATAGTGAATTCACTGGAAGAAGTCAAAACTCAGTCTGGTTCAACACTCTGTCTTTAACATGAACATAATGCTGCAGAGTAAACGTAAGCAAGAAGTTAGCTTTCCAGCTATGCTATTCTGCACTTATGACACTGCACTGTATGTCACATGACACATTAAGACCAAAGTACCTGCTGCTTCTATGGAGAAAAAAAAAAAAAAAAAAAAACATAATGAAGGCCAGTGTTCCCCTTAAGCTAATTCAGAGCTAATTCTTATAACCGTTTCTCTCTCCTACTCTATACATCCCAAAATGAAAGGCTTGAAGTGATTTCATTTTTTCTTCACACTGAATCAAATCATCATCATCTTCTGAAAGTTGAACAGTAGTGTAAGGATATACAAAGTTTGTTCAAGTAAAGCATTTACTTGGATGCCCATTTAAGTTTACAGCTGTGAAATCACTATCATACCACATGCTTTCCTTTTTCATCTTTTATAACAGAACCAGAAAAATTGCAGATCCATGCAATCCATCCTAGTTGTTAAACTAGCATCACTGAAAGTGACAAGTTTAGAGGCCACTGATGTTTAGCTCATCCTTTCCCATTCCTAAGGTAATGGGCCAACCAGTCTAGCATGACGTAGAAAGACTTCTCGCAGGGAGCATTTAGAATAAAAAGCCCCCAACTCTTCAAATAATACAAATACAGCACAGCCCACTGGTGCACTTCACAGAGAATGGCCAGGCAGAAGGATTTGAGATAGGCTTTTTAGATATGTACTCCTTGTACTGCAGGAAATGACAGGACAAACCATCCAGTGTTCAAGTTTCAAAGGGTACCACCACTTTTATTCTGCCGCAGATCATATCTAAAAATCCAGATCTACTCATTTACACTTACTTATCCTAAAGTCTATTAAAAGTAATTCTGCTTACTAACTATTCTTGATTCAGAAGGGTATCTTCAGGTCAGCAATACCAACTCAAGAAAAAAGGAATAAGCCAAATATAGTAACATTCACAGCAGACATCTTTTATACAGCCATACTGCTCAAATAGTGGGAGAAAGTGGGAGAAGTCTGACAGCAATCCAACTGCTATTGATTGCAAGCAAAATTAATCACATTAATTACAAAATTTTCTGCAGAAAAAAAAGTCCTGCATTACAACTAACACACTGAACGAGTACAGCACTGTGAGAAGAGTAGCTAAGAGTGGAGTCCAAGGCTTTGGAAGAGGACCAATGGCCGGAAACCAAGAAAACAAACACACATTACTAAATGTAGATTTCATCATCACCATTAGGCTGCTAAGTGATCCATGTGACTTTGAACTGAAACTCTGAAAACAACCAGTTTAGAGGTTATCAATTACTAGTCATAATTAAACAAGTGGGTGGTTTGATTTGTGCATCCTTAAAACTAAACATGATTAATACTTAACTATCATTACCTCCATTATCCGTTCCTCAGCCTTTATTCTAGTTCTTCTTTCTTCCTTTAATTTTAGCAGGCATTCTTCCAGTTCCAGCTGTCATAAAACAAAAATTAATCTCAAGATCATATAAATGTGCAACACTATATACATTTGAAATAAACATCCAACTAACAATTAGCACATGGAATTTCAAGCAATAACATATCTTCCACAAAAATACATAACTTGGATCTACCAATATGAAAAAAAGAAAACTAAGAGTAATAAGTGTGAGTGCAATTCACTTTCCTATTACTGTACTGCAAGTGTGTTAACATAAGATTATAGCACAAATTTTCTTATGTCTGACATTACTATCGGAAATGTATATTATTCTATCTCTTCTTTTCCCTCACCTATTTTAAATTTTGTTTTAAAACTAGATATGACTACCCAGTCAAAATATCATGTTCAGCTCAAAGAAAACTAAAATTCAATAGTAGTCATGCATACATTTTTAGAACTTAGTCTTCTCAAGCTGTTTAACTCACTGTAAAACCCTTGCATCTTGAAACTTATTTCTTCTACCTGAAAGACTAACTGAAGCAAGTGACAAAGTTTTATGGTTTAGAATTGTTATATTCCTGTCACTGCATTAAAAAATAAAATCCTAGGTGAAGACTAAGTTCTAAAAATGTATGCATGACTACTATTGAATTTTAGGGTTTTTTTTTATGTAAATTATAGAATAACAGTAAGAAAAACACAACTATGTTTTAGATAATGCCATTTTCTTTCAAGAAGTTATTAGAACACAATCACTGCTTTTAAGTAATTCAGATGACGTAGTTAATCTGCTAGTTAACCTGCTAATTATTTTAATGTTTTCTAAGTATCAAGGCTGAAACATTACTTATATGATTAGTTATACTTCTACATTCCGTAAACTTCCTCAACTAAATTCTTAAATCAGAGGCAATTGAGATGCTTCAGATTCCCTCTGTGGAAGGAAAGAACACATTAGTTCTTATTTTTCGATTCAGTAGAAATCAATTTTTCAGTTAGTCGAAGAATATTTAGGGTGACAGAGCCCTGGCACAGGCTGCCCAGGGAGGTTGTGGAGTCTCCTTCTCTGGAGACCTTCCAAACCCGCTTGGCTGCCACCCTGTGACCCGTGCTCTGGGTGTCCCTGCTGGAGCAGGGGGTTGGACTAGGTGATCTCTAGAGGTCCCTTCCAACCTCAACCATTCTGTCATTCTGTGACTATATATATTTTTAAATGAAAGTACAACTAAAACAGTTTTACTGTGCATTATTTTTTAAGTCTCTTTCTAGGTAAGAAGGCTATGAAGGAGTTTTCAAGGATTTGAATCATTACAAGGGCCAAAAAATAATGGGTTCAAGAAAAAGTTGATAAACACATGAACTGTGTCTTCTCACAAGCAATATAAAGCCTACATATTAAAGAAAATGTCTTGTACATGTACAAGTATTTGTCACTGACAAACTAAAACATATGTATTGTACAATTTTGCCACTTTTCTTCCAGTTCTGAAACATACCCAACTAAATAAGCTAATCTGACTCACTAAAAGGACTAAAAAATTATAGACTGAAAAACAATATTTTTGCCACATTGGCAAGATGAATCAGCTTGCCTTGTGATCAGATACGTACAGAAAAAAAGGATACAAGAAAAGGCAAGACCCAAGGGAGAAACAGAAAGCACAAAAGGACTGGGAGAAGGGAGGAAAACAGACTTCACTTTCAAATGGTGAGCATTTGTTAGTTTGCTTTTTAACCAACATGACAAAAAGGATGGGAAGGGGCACAGAAACAAAGAGTCCAAGATTGTTTGAGAAAGACTTACATCCACAGCCTAAAACAGTATTTTGTTTTTCAAATTCATAAAGTAACATTACAGTAAAACTCCCCAGTATTACGTACTTAATGTAATCACATCACTAAATTCGATCCTTTACCAGGACAGAAGATTAGAAAGCAATTTTGGAGTATTCTCCTAAAACTTGTAATTTTTTTCTCAGGAGGCACAAATTCATCCATTTCTTTCAATTACTCTTATATTAGTGCAGATAATCCAAAGATAAACAGAAAGCATCAGATTTATTTCACTAAACTGAAACAAATAACATGCTAACTAGGCCCAATGCAACAACTGCATTGACAAACATTGATGTGACCTCTTCAAAATATAAAACAGTTTCTATATGCCACAGCAGTGTATCACAAAGGTTGTATTTCCCCTACTCCAAACATCAAGAATAAAAATAACAAATGTTTACTGAAAGGAGAGTACTTCTTACATAGACTATTGGACTTAATATGAATGAGATAGATTACTGATTTTAAATGCAGTTCTTGACTGCATTCTTGGCTGAAGCTACTGCACAGCACAATGCCAACTTGCTGCACACAAGCAGTAACATTAAACCACCTACAGAGAACAACGCTACACCAGAACTCGAAATCCAGGGTACACAAAATCAGCCTTGAAAATCAGCCTGAACAAGATGTCTAGAGAGAAAAATGGCAGGTCTAAAGAAAATATTGACAACAAACAGGCACACAGCTATTTACTCTTCGGATTTATACAGTCATCCTGTCTACACACTAACTATCAGCTACCCTACACTCTCCAAATTATGTATAAATCTGCAATAATGTCGAGTTAAATCCACTCTGCCTTATATAAGAACAGCAGAATACTCCTAATACTTATACACACAAGCAGTTCAATCAGTGCTCCCAAACAATTGCCTTCAAGAAAAAAAAAAAAAAAAAAAAAAAAACACACACGCAGGTCTAATTAAGAACTACTTATCTAGTCAACAAAGCTTCTCCAAACAAACTTCAAATTCTAACACTTCAGAAACAGCCCAGCTTCCCAGTCTGAGGGAGTTATTTTATAATACTACTAGATTACCTCAGTATTTTTACTGAGGCATCAAAACAAACACCCTCTGTTTTCCCTTCCTTTCATTAACTATTCCCTATGCAAAAATTTGCAGCAATAGTCAGTCTCTCTACCACTCTTCATTTCTTTAGATCGATCAAAGGAATAATAAAAGTAAAAAAAAAAAAAAAAAAACTTCACAGACCTCAATTATAAGATGCAGCTTCAAAGCACTACTAGTTCTATAATTATTTTTACACCATCACTAAGGTATTTCAGCTCTTAGAAATAACTTTAACATTTCATTTTAAGTCTGTTTATAAATGTATTTTAGAGACAACAGTACTGATGAAGAGATACATGGCCCAAAACAGAAACAGGTAAATTACATATATTGCTGCTGGATCCATTAAGTGAAGATTTTCTGATTATATACGCCTGATTTCAATAAAATACTCATAGCATAAACATCTTCATTTGAACTACTTAGAGTTTGGAAATTTGGTACGTATTTGATTATCTTTTTGAATGGAAACCCGTGTGACTTAATGCAGGATATTTAAAAAGAAATCTTTTTTTTCCTATGACTGGTTATTAAACAGAATTTTTTGGAAAAGCAAAATAAAAGCATACATGCAGACAGGCCCATGTAACACCATTCACCTTTATGAAGTTTAAGGCACAAAATGTGCTTCTTACCTGCAACTGCTGATACTTTGTTACATTAATTTTATCTAAAGATTTTTTCAAGCCAGGATGATGGATAATATCATCCAATTCTTCTGTCTCTTCAGTTTCTGAAGTAGCAGCACTTTCAACTGTCACTTTCACAGGAATATCTGTCTAATGGCATTAGAAAAAACACACCCCTGAGCATTACACACTTTGCAAAAAAATCTAAGTACTACCAAAATCTTTGCTTAAATTCAAACTTTTCCCAGAGTTCCTTACACTTTATATACAACATACAGATATGCAATTTAGAAGTTGGCAAATACACTGGTGTGTACCACAGGTAGCATCTTTGCAAGTTCTGCTTTCTGTCCAAAGCTGTGATTACAAGGCAGCTGGAGTGATTTAATAATTCGCTATCACCATGAAAAGGGAAAGGTTTATTCCTGAATCCTTCTTCCATTCCATCATAGCACTATCTGTTCTTCCCTCACTGTCCCAGCACCGGGAACCAGCAGACCCTCCTGTGAGGCAATTTAAGTCACCAGCACACACTAATACACTCTCCAATTTGTTTTGTTTTCTTCATTTGTTTGGTGGGGTGGAGGGCAAGGGGATGGGTTTGGAAGGGAAAGACAAAAGAAACAGTTCTTGTCAAAGCAGCTGGGTTCATGAAAGGAATTCACACAAGGGTTCAAACACATTATTCAGAAGCACGAGTGGAAAGAGAGGAAGGGGAAGAAAAGAACCTTTCATACAATAAAGCTGTTAATTCTATATACTGTCTTTGGAAGGACCATGCTCAAACTCAACCCCAGATTCCTCACAAGGCTGGGAAACCAAGACAGAGTTACAGGACTGGAAATCAGAGAAGTTCCAACCAAAAGCTGAACTATTGTTTCACACTTCCATGAGAGAAAAATACTCTAAATATATGTTCCAGTTATTAACTTCTCAATCATATAAACCTAAACTTTTAGATGGAAAAATTGTGTTCATTACATTTACATGGGCATCCATCTGCTAAATAAATCATTTTCTCAACAGTATGAGAGAGACAGTACCTGAATCTTCACTGGTAACTCTTGAGTACTATCCACCGGAGCACCCCTTAAAAAGAAAAATTCTATAATATATCACCATTGCTAAAATAAAGTTTTCACACAGAATACTCTTGACTAAGCAAAACAATTAGAGCTAAGGTAATACCACATCCATTTCATCTTCACTCTGTTCTGCTAATAATTTCTGATTTTGTTAGGAGTAAAACAACACTCCTGTCAGCCAAAGTCAATAGCAGAATTTGGTGTTCAGGAGTTTTGAAAAAGAAGTTTAAAATAGCAGAATTTGGTGTTCAGGAGTTTTGAAAAAGAAGTTTAAAAAAGACAGAGAGCAATGGGTAACTTTTGTTTAAATGCTTAAGTTATATGGTCTCTTATAGAGGCTAAGGTCTAGGAAAAAAATGATTTTACAAACTTATTTTAAGGAAAACATGATTATAAAAGCTAATCTTTTAACATTAGGAAGCCATAATATTTTACTTCACAAGACTTACAGGATCATAGAATACCTATGCTGGAAGTGGAGTTCCAGCCCAGACACTTCAAGCTGAATATTAGATAAACTGTATTACAATAAACTGTTATTATGAAATCCTGTTCACCAATGACCTGGACGAAGAGACAGAGTGCACCCTCACAAAGTTGACAGGTGATACAAAACAGGTAGAAGCAGCTGATGCACCAGAGGACTCTGATGCCATGAGAGAGACGTGCACAGGCTGGAGAGATGGGCAAAGAGGAAGTTCAACAGAGGCAAGCGCAGGGTCCTGCCCCTGGGGAGGAATAATCCCAGGCACCAGGACAGGTGCCCCAGGCTGGGGAGTGACCTGCTAGAGAGCAGCTCTGCAGAGAAGGACCTGGGCATGCTGGTAGACAAGGTGACCATGAACAGCAATGTGCCCTTGTGGCCAAGGCCACTAGTCTCCTGGGCTACATCAGAAAGAGTGTTGTCAGCAGATTGAGTGAGATGGATTCTCTCCCACCACTCAGCCCTAATGAGGCCAAACCTGGAACACCACATTCAGTTCTGGGCTCCCCAGTACAAAATAGACCTGAAACTACTGGAGAGTCCAACGTAGCACTACGAAGATGACTAGGGAACAGGTACAACTCTCTTAAGAAGAAAGGCTGAGAGAGCTGGGCCTGTACAGCCTGCAGAAGAGTAGAACTAAGAGGAAATCTTATCAGAATATGCAAATATCTTAAAGCAGAATGTCAAGAGGATCCAGATCCTTTTCAGTGGTAGCCAGTGCTAGTACAAGAGGCAACAGACAAAATGAAGCACAGGACAATCCATATGAAACTGAGGAAAAACTTCAACTGTGAGGGTGACAGAGTACTGGAGCAGGCTGCCAAGAGAGGTTGTAGAGTCTCCTTTTCTGGAGATATTCAAAACCCATCCAGACACAATCTTGTGCAACGTGCTCCAAGTGACCCTGCTTGTGCAGGGAGGTTGGACCAGATGATCTCCAATGGTCTCTTCCAAACTCAACCATTATGTGTTTCTGTGATTACAAATTTAAAAAGCTTCAACTGTGAGGCACTACTGTTAATAAAAAGAACAAACAGGTAAGATTTTCTCTTAAGATCATCTGGATATTCCTATGGCCATGAAATTATATTTTAGTGCCTATTTTAAAAACTTGATGCAGTTAATCCATACACCATCCCCTCCAAAGATAAATATATGGAGATCGTAAATAATCATGATCACAATACAGAATTGTGTTAGGACTAAATATTTAAATACACATTAAAAAAATAACACTGTGCGCTGTCACACAGTTTTCTTGCTTTTGTATTTTCCCTTGCACTATGAAATGTTCACCTGCATCTCTTTGCACGTTCTGCAGTACGCCAAGGAAGGAAGCCTTTTGTGCCTGGTGGCAGTGGTTTTGGTGAGTAACTATCTTTCACAGATGAATTTCTTTTCCCAGGACTCACAGACTTTTTAGATGTTAATCCTGCATTACAGAAGAGAAACAGTTACTTGCATATACTTACAAACTGCCAACTATGTCTGTAAGATCTCATATGTAATGAAAGCAACTGTAGGAAATCCATGTTTCAAAGTTTTGCTCAAGAGCTAGCTTTTATTTTGCTTCCCAAAGGACAGTGGGTGGCCAGTTCACCCATTCACAATTACAAGCTTATATGTTGAACTTATGCCAGGCTGGTCTAAATAAAAGTCTTTATTTAGAAAAGGGAAGTTTTGAGGCTAAAGAAGTTTACTCAAACTAGTAATTTGAGATACCTAAATCAGGCATCTAGAGTGGGAGCCTAGGTGTCCTAGCAGAAATTAAGACTGCTTATGTACTTCAAATCGCCCTCTAGTGGCCTTAGTGGAGGAACAGTTCTGTAATTTGTAAGATGTTTGTAAGCCAAGCCTGGTATTTACATTGATTCCTTCTACAGAACACCTCCTCACTTAAGGATAAAAATAAATAAATAAAGATTTTGCTCACTAGTCCAGTCTTTTGTAGCTGTTTTTAAATCACAAAGTAATAGTCAAAGTAGATTCAGGAACACTTACAGCAGATGTTCACTATATTCTGTCCAAAACGAACAAGCCCAGAAAACTGTTCACCTGATATTTCACATAGTTAAATGAGTACGAATTCAGTTTATTGTTTCTCAGAGTATAAAACCAAGTAAGGCATATGAAGGATAATGGGATTCCATATTTCAGTTTGTTCTCAACATAAGATAAAGAGATTTTACTTCAAAACTCCACTTTTTTTTTTTGAAACACATTGGAACTGAAATTTGCATACCAT
>VZSV01000111.1:2225690-2248069 GCA_013398735.1 Nothocercus julius
CAGCCAATGTCAACTATACAATAAACGAAACAGGAAAAAAAAAAAAAAAAAAAGGCAAAAAAAAGTCTATGAAATGTTCAGTACCTACCTCTGAATTGGCACCATTTCCATTCATAAGAACCCTTTCAATAATGCTTTTCACCAAAACATGATCTAGAATTAAAATTGTGTATTAAGAATTTCCTGTATAAAACTTGTAGTTTATGCAAATAGATCATTGAATAAGCAGTATACATTACCTGCTGTCCTCCCATATACTTGTTTTAATGCTTAGCAAAATACTGTTGCAGGTTTGCTCTTGAAGGTAGTGTACTTTCCCACCTCCACAATAGTTACTTAAAAATTTTATACCAAAGAGGACAAGGGTAAATATAGATACATACCAATTAACGGATTTTTTCTGATGTCAAGCACCACTAATGTTCTATTAGCTTGAAGAGCATCAAATAATGACTTTGCTCCTTCGCTGGATATTCCACACTGCTGCAAATCAAGTGCTAAAGTGTTCAAGGAATTAAAACAAAAATAAAAAAAAAAGTGGCATAAGATGTAGTAAATATCTACTACAATTAATCCACCTGTACCGAGTATCACCATTTCACAGAATGGATGAGATAATTTTACAGTAACAGCCATGGGTGTAAGCTACAATACTGTGTTCGCAGGTGAAAATTAGAAATTTAGATCATATCATACATCAACATTAAGAAATGTAATTATGCAAACCATTAAACAACTCCAGAAGGTAAGTGTTTGATTCTACGTCCAGAATGATATGGCTGCAATGGTGAAGATTAAAGTCATGCAGTACATACATACTATACTAAAATTATTCATCCAGAACATTAGCAAATTATTGTACACTTTGAATACTTGGATAAGACAAGAAAATACTTAAATGCCAAATTCTTCCTTTGTCTGCGTTTGTTTTAAGTGCCAAAGGCACTTTTCTTCCTCTATATATCTCTGAATCAGTATTTCACAATACCTTTCAGCCACAGGTCCTCTCCTAAGCATTCTGCAAAGGCACTGGCTCCTCTATCTCCAACAAGCATGTTGCAGTTGAAAGTAATGCGCCTCAATCCTGTCATACAATCCAGGTCTGGTCTCCTATAACGTAGGCTCTCAGCCCAAGCTTCATTATGTCTTTTCATTGCCTGGTGCTTTGAAAAGAAGAAAGTAGATATCAGGTGCAGAAGTAAAAAAAATAATTATGGATGACAAAAAGGTCATCTGTTACTTTTCTTCACAACTGAAGTTTAATAGATGAGTATTGATACATCAAAGTATCAGTTATACCAGTTTGGAGTTCAAGAAATACCATGGTCATTCTTGAACACTGCAGTTAGCTCATGCTTGCTCCAATCTTTGAACTCCCAATGTAAACTATTAAATAGGTGCAAAAAATGATATATATTATTTTACTACCTTGTTTTCACCAGATTCACAGTTCCTTCTAAAGACGTGTTAAAAATACCGAGTATGAATGTGCTTTCATAAAGATCAGTTTTAATATTGGTTAGAGTAACACATTTATATTGTAATAGTCACAAGCTTACTAGTCAGCTAACTACTAAGTTCTAAACTGCAAACTATTTTTATTTAATCCTTAAGTAATAGTTAAGATATTTCAAAAAATTAGTGTGTAACAGTGATGAAAGAAGCTCTCCTTAGAGGAGAGATGTCAGACGTTTTAGGCCCTAATTAGAATCCTAAATCAAAGGAAAGAATAATTAAATAACCAGCACTACAGGTAATTCATTGTAAGTTCACCAAATCATAGAAAAATAAAACAATAAAACAGTGAAGTGTCTTCACATTCACTGCCTTAAAAACAAAAAAACAAAAGTTATCCATAGCAGATGGAGTAATCCTACCACGCTTGAAGTTACAGGCAGATATTTTACAAGGCATGTAAAAGAACGTATTTCCAGATCACAGTATTCCCTACTTCACATTCAGCCGTGTTAAACTCCTCCAGAATAAAACAAAGCAAAATTGTACATTGGTTGTACAGTCTGTATGTTTCTTATCAGTAATTTTATTATTGGATATACATGACTACATAAATGTTGCAATACTGATCAATTTTGTCGTAACAGTCTTAACAATGTCCACTTGGAGGTTTATGAAAATTATTCTATTAGAATTGGCAAATCATTTAACAATCATGTGGTAAGAGTATTCTCATTATGAAAATACATTTTTCAGGAATTCACGAATATTCAGGCACTCCAGAAACTTGGAGAAGGTAGGACAGACAAAGACACCATTATTGTAGTTATGTTATAGACTATCCTTTTCCTTAAGGGATTTCACATCAAAAACAGTATACGGTATAGCATTGCTTTTATCATCAAATTAACAGAAAATTTGTATACATGCACAAAAACATTTGTATAATGTTTTTAATTAAGTTCCTGTTAATATTTATGGTTAAATTACCTTTAAAACATTTGCCATGTGTTCTGCCCCTCGCCAGGTAAGGCTACATCCTGTGAAGTTTATGGATCTGATACTAGCCGAATTCTTCACGCTCTGACAGATTGCTAAGGGGAACATAATTGCTTATGTTATATACATACACTAAACAGCCAGATCATCAGAACAAGCACATTTTCCTAATATTATATTATGAAGGTGAATTAACTTTAAAAGATAAAACTTTTGTCAAAGAACTGGTGTTAAAAAACAAAGTTTACTTCAAATACACCTAACCACTGTAATTTCAAAAGATTAAATATTTTTAGAGTGGGTAGCAATGACTGTCTGAACTAGCTAGAACATAATATTTTACCCACATAAACACAAACAAATCACAAAAAAGTTCATTTCAAACTTAAATAATGTAACTTTGTTTTATTTAAAAAACTATATTCAACATTATTAAGTGGTATGTCTGCTTTCTAAGATAAGTAAGTAAATTCAAGCCTTTAAATACTGTATAGCTATGTAAAATAATTATTTTTATTTGGCATGACCAAATTTAAAATGGAAATGAAAATACAGAAAAACTTGTTTTTGCTTACTTAGAGCACTTAAAATAAAAAAAAGGGGGTGGAGGCATATGTTTATGCCTTTACCAATCACCTCACAAGCCCAATTATTGGTTTTATTTTCAAACTTACTTTCTAATCCTCCATCTCCAATTGGACAGTGGGCTAGGGAAATGCTCTCCAGAGATGAGGTTTTGGCCAATCCCTACAAAATAATAAGTATTTTTTTAAATGGCTTGAAAAAGAAACATATGAATAGAGAAGAGTCCAAGACACGCAGAATGCTCTGCCCAAGCACTTAGTGCTCCCTGAAAGATGCAGAAAAGCCTAGAGCTGTGAAGCAGCAGCTTTATTTTGCAAGAGAGGCCTGATCGTGCAAGATACAAGCAGGCAACTCACTTCCTAGAAGCTACTCATGAGCAAAAACATAGCTTCAAGCTCTCCAAAGTGTATAATCTGCTGGGTGACTTGCAGCTTTTCTTTTGTCATTACACTCCACAGTAGCATCAGTCCGAGGCTTAAGTTATACACCTCAAATACAGAGTGGAGATGTTGAATAAGCCCTCCCTCCCATAAACCTTGATAAATCAGGGCAAGAGTTTTTGAGTTAATTGATTTTGATTAAATACTAGGTTATGCTAGATGTCTCTAGAAGACTACAAAAATGTGTTTTAAAATAGTCACTCCCCACCTGGGGAAAATATATATAAAGTAAGCTACTTTTCTAGCTTCTAATCATAGAGCTTCAATTGTACATCAGCTCCTTCTCACCTTTGTTAAAAGTATTAGATCCCTCTCTCTCAGAAGCAACCCCTGCAGTTCCAGGTTTTTTAGTACATCTGATATACTCAGACAGCCTTTGGCAGCCTTACATAGTTGACCAGTCAAGTCTTTTGATCGAATTGGTGGAATTCGCCTTCTGAAATAAGTTTTATACCTTTCAACACCTACAGACAGAAAGGAAGAGTAATGACATCCACTCATTGCTGACTTGAAAGCTATCATAAGCATAACCCTTATTTTGCCACTGTTCTGAAATACAATGAATTGCATTTTCCCCTTCCATGCATTTAATGACTCACAAGTTGTTTATGCAAAGAGTTTTAACACCCATAAACATAATTATCATCTACAACCATCACTACAAACCTGATTCTCCAAGACTTTGTTGATGAAAACTTCTTATTGCAATAGAAGTCAGGGTTTTATCATGTCTGATAGCATGTAGAAGCGGTGGCCAGTCAGCAGCTTTAATGCGATCTACAGTTAGATCAAGAGCACCCTCACTGAGATTGTCTTTCACAGCTTTCAGTGGGACAGAGCCTTGAAGAGCACATAGATGTTCATAGTGAGAGTAGAAGTCCTGCATGCACTGCCTTCTTACTTTGACCGAGTCAATCATTTTTATACCAATAAAAATCTCTCTAAAAGAAAGGAGATACAAAGATATGATTTCTCCCATACGCAACAGATTTATTGACATAACCTGAATTCAACATGCATACCCAAAACATGAGAATGCATAGCTATACATATGCAGCTTAATGACTTCAGGGTAGCAAGGCACACGGGTGTCTACAGTGATGTTCCATACCTGTGTGAGCACAGCTATATGGATTAAAAGAAAAGATATATTTGTTTTCCTAAACAAATGTTCACATCCAAGAGGATACATCCACAGTTCCAGCACTAACTACTGTAAAGACTTTTCTCTTAAAACACAGGTTTTTAGCATACGGCACCTGCAGATTGCTTAAAAGCCCACTCTTTGGCCCAGTTCCATGGAATACAAAGGACTATCCCAAACACCATTTACATTCTCAGAACTGCCAGCTGTGGGCCAGCTTCTCTGCTGCTCCAATAAAAATTATCAACACTTGTAATATAAAACAAGCATTTCCTTTAATGCTTTTGCTCACTTTGTGCCCAGCCCTAGCATTTGAGTTTATCACATTTGAGGGTAGAAGACAGAGCAGTAGCTTGCTCGAACTGGGGCTCTTTGGCAGTCAGTGGATATGACAGAACTGTACAAAATCTTAGAGGGCTTAGAAAATATATACAGGCAACAAGCATCTGCCAGCACTTTCAATAGAGAAGGAATATCCTACGTAAGTGGTAAGTAGTAGACTGAAGAGAGAGCATACGGCAAAACTGGGAAATCCATCTCTCTTCTGTAAATTTTCAGAACACTAAAAGTTAGTGGGTAGTCAAGGAAACAAATGGGAAAATTCATATGGTGAAAAAAAAGTCCAGATAAGATTACTGACCACTGAGACAACTTTGTCCTGGTGCCTCAGCTGTGAGACTGCCAGGTATTTCAGGAAGCACTGCTACATGCCTCCCTTCTGCTTACAGGCTTCCACAAACATCTCCTGGCCTATTGGGGTAAATCATGCTTTTGATTTGACTTACACAGCCCCTGTTGCAAGCAGAGCACCCACGGAACAGCTCTGGCTATACTCGGCAAAATACATTATTTTATAACGTTGCACTCAGTCAATATTGCTACAAGACCCAATCCAGGGAACATGTCCAGCACACTGCTTCCCTCACAACGCACGATAACCAACCAGCATGGGCCGGGACTGCCTTATGCACCACCAAGCACTGCGCTGCACGAGAAGGCACCGGGGGTGAAGGAGGAAGCACGGGCAGTGGAAAATGGTCCCTAACCCCCGGTACACTCCTCTGCCCGCGCTCCCGCCTCCACAGGGCCAGCCCCAGTAAGCTCCCAGCGGGGCCACCAGCCGCCGCCGCCTCCTCTTCCCATCGCGGCCACGTCGAGCGCAGCGGTTACCAACGCTCGGCAGCTCGCTGCACGGCCCGCCGCCAGCCCCGACACTAACCTCCCGCCACAAGCGCCACAAGCGCCACCGCTACCCGCGCGCGGCCGTTACCCAGCACCTCAACCGCCGCCGTCCGCCCTCGCTCACGTGGCGCGCGCCAAGCGCGCCGATTGGCTGCGCCCCCAGCGGCCGCTGCTCGTCCCACCCCCCCTCGCCCAACCGCCGGCCTTCGTGCGTTCAAAATGGCCGCGCCCAAGGGCCGCCCCGCCCCGTTCCCCCGCTGCAGCCATGATGGCGCCGCCCCCGCTGAGTCCCCGGGGTGTTGGGGGCAGCCGCCAGGCTGATCCCGCTCCTCGCCCGCCCCGGCTTGGCCCCGTGGTCCGCGTTGGCGCCCGGGGAAGGACGGGTATAGCTCCCGTAGTGACGGATTTAGAGAGAAATTTTGCAGCTAAACAGAAAACATCATTGCACTTTGCTGAAGAGGCACAGGGAGAGCACGCTTACATGATGGTGCCTTTTAATATATGTTTAAAGGTGTTGTGCATAACTTAGCGGTGCCATAGTGCTTTGGTTCAAGCAGTAGGTGCAGTGAGCTGGTCTGAGCAGCCCCAGAGCACACCCACCTTCTCCGTTACCTCCATCTTCACAGCTGCATTGCCCTTGGGTGTCCTGGAGAGCCCTGAGCGCTGATTCAGAGCTCCCGTTGAAATTCTGTAGCGCGTTTCAAGGGGCCCAGCCACTCTGATGCAGCCTGTGCATCCATCACACAATTTGCAGATGGTTGCTGGGTAGGGACGCCAGCTACCCGCGAAAGTGATTGCCGTGACGGCTAAGGGAGTTTAACAAGTTATGTTTCTAGTGTGCTTTTTGCTAGGAGAATTAAACTCTGAAGCTGAGTACACAGTAGTCAAACAGATAATCTTCATATTAAGATAGCTTAATATATGCAGAAAAAAACCCTATATTCTTCATAATAATTAGCTACCACCATGTGTGACCAAAGCAGCCTGCTATTACCAGGACTGCCAGAACAAGAATTATTTCTCAGCGAGAGACCTGTCGTACTTCTGGGTGCCACCAGTTAAAGATGAGCAAAATAAAATGTAAACCTTCTCAAGAAACTTTATTAATAAGCTTTGATGTTTTCACTGTTTAGTTACATCACTTTTTAATAAGCAGAGCTGTAATACATTTCTGTTGCTTGTCCACATGCATTTTAAAGTTTCTCCTTGATTAGTATGTCCTCGTTTTGTATTTCCTTGTATTTCTTCTTTCATTGTCATTTCCTATGAGAGTCTTTTCACTCAACTTTAATCCTGCATAGTGTTGCATTGCAGCACTTACTCGTGTAAGTGAGTAATTAAAGGTGTGAGGTGATAACCACATCGTCAATCAAGAACATTTCTAAATGCCCAGAAAAAGTCACAGGCAAGACTTTACCACTTCATCCTCAGCCACAGTAATACGTGGGCTGAGTATTCTACAATCTCTCTTGTTTTGCAAACAATAAAGCTAGTCACATTATCTTCCTTTTTTTTTTTTTTTTTTTTTTTTTTATGGTCAGAGCGCTCTGTATAGTTATGCTTGTCTCATACATTAAATTTAGAAACAAAAACTCTAAGACAAAGTAAACATGCATTAGAGCATTAAGATTTCCCACATTTGATACTTTGCTAATACAATTTTGCATGCACTATCTGTGATTGACAAGATATTGATATTTTATATTTATTATCCAGAAGTAATAGTGCACACATCTCTAATACAATGGATTTTAATTGTTTGCCTGTTTTTTGCATCTCTTGTTTGTGTGTGTAGGAGCCCAACTTACTGAGCCAAAAGAATTCTTTTTTTCTTTGTATGTATATTCTTTGGTGGTTATCCATACAAAAAAAAAAAAAAAGTAATAGTTAAATATTTTAAAGCTGGTAAGATAGGCTTATAAAACATATATTTTAGGGTACTTAACTCTTGGGTTAAGCTATTTTGTTTTTATTGTCATTCATGCTCAGTAGTTGCCAGCATTGACTTCTAACAGTAATTGGGCACATTGTGAAAGCTATTTAGTTAATTTTGCTTCATTAAAGTATTAAGATTTGGTATTTTTACTGTAATGTTTTATGATTATTCTTTAGCTAGATTTCTTATTTTTATGTAGAATGTCCTATATTTTGTAATTGTGAATGTCACTGTTATTTGCTTTTCCAGTCAAAGAGAGTTTCCCTTTCTATTTTTTTTTCTTTTTTTTTTTCCTATTCAAAACTATGAAATGATTCAGTGAGCTACCAGATGTCTCTGCTCTAAGATAACAGTTCCCAAACAGGCCAAGTTCTGTCATTTTGGCAAATAATGTCCTCTTCATCAGTCATCCATTTGCTGAATTTGTTGAACTAATTCTTGCTCTCTCTGTTGTCTTCCAGTATCTTTCTAGGCCATATGCTCAAATGTTTCTTTAAAGGAAAAAAAGAAAAAAGTATACCGATGGCAATTTTTTATTTGATTTAACACTACAGACATTTGTCAGTCTCATACTATAGCCAGCATTAGGTTTTTGAGATTGCATGGAGAGCTAAAATCATGTCTGTGCATTTTAGTCTGTCCATGGGTGAATAGCAACTCTTTTCTGTTGGTTTCATGAGGACAGTACATCTGGAAGTTTGACTGATATTCTTCCACATTATCCCTTACTGCATGATATGCCTTAAAGGAACAGTTTAGCAGTTTGTCTTTTTTTTTTAACTTCTGCATCTTGCCTTTTTAAGTCTGCTTCCAAAACTAAAGAGCTAGCAATTTCCCCCCCTGTTCTGCAGAAAGCCAGCTGGCATTGAGTGTTAAGTGGCGAAATGACAAAACCAAATTTTCCGAAGTTATTTGAACATGCTCTCAGAGCGAGTGCCAGGGCAGTTCTGTATAGATTTTATCTGGAAGCCTGAGAGGATGCTTTGTTGCTAGGTGGCAATGTTCCTCAAGGGAACAAGATGCAGTGGTAGCGCCAGTAAACCTCTTGCGTAAAGCAATGAGGAAGTAATTACTTTACTGTGTCATCATTAGACGGTCTTATCATGTTTTTCTTGGAAGCTCATGATTGCATAATGACAAGTGCACAGTATTATTTATTATTTACATTATATTGTACCAGTACATGGCACTTTAACACACACAAAACACATAAACAAACCGCAGAATCTCAGTGCCTAACACAGGTCAGTCTAAAGAGACACTGCGTTAAAAACTGAGTCATGGTTTGAAAATTTTCACAGGAGGGTACACTGCAAGACCCATAAACACAAGAAAGCTGTTAGAAATTTAAAAAGTTGTCCTGATAATAATTAATTGCACACACACACAAAACCTCTTGAAGTAGGGAATTGGAGCTGGAAATGCAAACACCAGGAATGAGATATGCTTCAGACGACCTGAAAGGAGAGGGAAAAGACAAAGCTGTCCATGTAGGAAGTAAAATATACTTACAAGTTAAGGAGAAAAAAAAGATATGCTGAGAACCTGAGCTTGAATATTCTTTGTTTTAGAAGTCTTGAGATGGAGGTAGACCAGATAAATGCAGTTCTTTTCCTCCACAGTAGCCAGGCTATATCCTGCCTTCTATTCCACAGCTTAATATCCTGTTAGTGGACAGGGAACATTAAGTCCATGTAATGAACTGAAAGCAAAGCAGATGCTGTTTAACAGAACTAGGGTTTTTTTCTCTTGCCTGGCTTCCACCATTCACCTCCACTTCATTATCAAAAGCTTATTTTTTGCAGCTTGTAGTACAACTGTCTTGTTTCTAACTTTCTGCCAGATTTGTACAGAAAACATTTTCTGTCCTCCATCTTTCTCATTTGGCACCTCCCCTCTTTCCTCTTTCTTTTTCTTTTCCATTTTCTTTTTTCTTTTCTTTTTTTTTTTTTCTTTTCCCTTTTCTATTTTTCACTTTTCAAAAGTGCTGTATATCAAGATCAGCCATTTGGGGACCGAAATGTTAAAATTTTGTTTTCCTCAGCGTGGTACTGAAATCTATCTACGATCACAACGGTAAGTAATATATCATTATAACTTTAAAAATAAGCCACAGTGGAAAGTCACGCAGAGAACTGATTGCCCCAAAGTAAGGAACTGATGAGTGTAGTGGAAGGAACGGAAAGTGTGAACAAAACTCACAGCACCATGTGCAATGTTCTTATTATGTCTTCTTTTCTCTGTTGGAATAGATGATCATTAAGTAGGTAGAATACATGACATAATGAATGTATAGGGGCAGAAGGCACCTTCACCCTCGCCAGACAACACACACTTAGCGGGAAGCCTTTCCCTGGGCTTGGCTGCACGGAGCGCCGTGTGCTGGGAGGCACCGCGCGGGCCCGCGCTGTCAGAGCGAGTTGCCGCAGTGGTTGGATATAGTTCAGTAACTCAGAATGCGCTGGTGCGAGGAAAGGCCAAGAAACACCATTTGTCACTACAGCAGGTTTCAGATGTGCTGCTTCTGTCCTGATGAAATACATGGAATACAACAAATTCCATCACACAGAATTAAGTGGTTGAAAGGAGGAATTCTGGCCAGTGTGATCAAGCTTTGCAGCGTGAATGCACGGGATGCAGCCTAACACTCAAGGACCAGAGTTTTCCAGCTAAAACACCTGCCAAGGGGCATAAACAAGAAGGAAGACGGAGGGGTAGCTCACGGGCCGGGCACCGCCACAGGACCTGCCGCAGTTCCTTGGTGGCGTCCGGGGAACCTTCAGGGTGCAGGTGGCCTCGGGAGTGTCGGGCAGCACAGGACGCAGCCCCATGTGTAAGCACCTCTTATACAACTCGAATTACAGAGCTAGGAGAACTAAATTCCCCTGGATTAAGCCAGCGGAATTGAATTATTTCATCAAATATTTAGTATGTAATTATAATAATAAATGTATTTCTTTTAGCAAGCTTTCCACCAGCACTAGTTTAATCACTTCTGAAATGTTACTCAATATATAATGACTTCTTATTTTCTGTTAATAACAAGTCCCATGTGACATTAAATGAATGTTACACTGACTGATTCAGTTATGGTCTCTTTTTGTTTTCAAGAGATCTTCTTATAGGGTAATGCATAGACTTCTAAAATTTCTAGATACAAGGTCCTTCACAAAAAAAGAAGGAGCCTGAACTAAAATCTGAACGTATATTACATGACAACATAAAAGCCTAACGCATTTATTTTTGTAATATTTTTCCTCCAAAAACAGCTTTCTTCTTATTAAGAGACTGTGACAATGGAAAATCATGCCATCTTCTTTGGAAAATGTTGCTTAGTTTTCTGAAAATTCATGATAATAATGAAAAGAATTGTCCTAATTATTTTGTATGAAGGTAAAATTTTCTACATATTCCTATCAGGTAATGTATGCTTTCCCAAGAATGATCTAAGGTTGCATCTTAGTCAGTTTTCTTCCAGTTTTCTTAATACACTTGAATATCCATCATGATTTTCACCTAAAATTTAAAGTTCAGAGAAACTCATATCTGGAATTTTAGATGAGTGCATTTTTAAGGCAAATTATTGCTATAAAATAACAGAAATATTCTGTGCTGTTTTTATTGTTTATTAATTATGGATTAAAATGCCCTGTAATGCATTTGTTATTTTTTCATCTCGCAACTGGATAGCACTGCAATTAACAGCAAATCTATTATTCAAGAATGTTCTCAGGATCTTCCTAAAACACCTTTTGCACCAGATACCCAAGAAAAATGCTTTCCTAGTTCATTCTACACGTGGATGTTAACAAGTCACCCCAGTAAGCAAGCCCTAGCCAACAGAAAACTAGAAATCCACTCAACGTTATGTCTTGTGCCCATATAGCAAGTTATTGAATCAGGCACTGAGTTCTACAGGACACAAATAATTATTTGTTGACTTCCTATGAGTTCTAAATGTGTGGAAGGAAAGAAAATTTGGAGAAGTCTCAACTCCAAAGCGAAATTGTAACTACTGCATTTCAACTATTTTTGTTTTAATTCTCAATATTAGTCAGTTTTACTTCTCAATGTGACAAAAGGTCCCATCTCAACTCGTTTACTTTCTTGTGAGCCTTAAGGCATACAACCAGTTAGAGAGCAAATTGACATAGTTTTAGCTATGTCAATTCATAATTTTATCCCCAAATTATAAGATTACAGGCTATACTGGGATGACAAGAACAGTATCACTTCCAAATGTGTTATTCAGGGAATGCTGAAATCTTCAAGTCAGTACTTCATTGTACTTTATATGAGAAGGATGCCACAAGAAAAATGATTTTTAGCACTCTTTCTAGGTGCAAAAATGAAAGCAGACCTCAGGAGTGATTGCACACTGTAAAACAGCATTTTGTACAGTAAAAAGAAAAATAAAGTGTGTTTGAAAAAAGATCACGACACTAGGCAAATTATATTTGAAAATAATACTTGTTTACTGAGTAATTGTACAGCATCTATGTAAGTTCGGTTGAAGATTTCAGTGTTTCATTTCTTCATTTGTCTTAAGTTGGTGCTTTTAAAATACAATTATTTTTAAAAAATCACAGTGTGAGAAGTTCATAGAACTACATTTTTACAGTGCAAGCTGAAGTTTGATTCACAACTGCAGAGCATAATGCAAAGGTGGGTGTACATGAAAAGGTTTCAGGCTTTGCACGTAGGACTAGAAACTCAGTCGTACAAAAATAAGCTGTGATACCACCAGATTTCAGTATACTCGAGACAAGTTTAAAATAGCACAATTTCTGTTGTCAACACAGTTTATTATTATTATTTTTTGCCCACAAATCACAGCAAGGCTATTTAGAGCTAGATTCAGTTTTCCTCCAAATTAACATTCGTTTTTGAGAACTAGATAAGACTGAATACATACTAAAAGTAAAAACTGGGGGGAATGGAGTTTCAAGAATAATGAAGGACATACAAAGCAAAACCTAACCAAAGCCTAAATGGATTTTCAACCAATCCGGGTGAACTTCTACAATCTTTTACTTGAGTTTTCGGAATTGCCAGAGATCAAATCTCCTATTCTTGTAAATTGGAGAAAATGTATTTTCAAAAATGAATAGGTATCAATAAATGTTCAGTCCTCAAATTGTTAATATGAGGAATGTCCTTCTAGGCCAGGCTGAAGATATCTCTAGCCCAGTACTTAGTTTCCAACACTGGCTTAATGCCAGTACTCTTCATGTAAAAAAGCCCAGCCCTTTGCGCAGTGAATTTCGCTTGTTTGCCCCGGCAAACAAGCACATGTTGTGTTAGGGATGGGCAGGGTACTTTCACACATTCTCCTTTCAGTGACGTTTACGGAGCTCTTGTCCTTTCACTTGGGCCTTTTTGGAGCTGCTGATACTGTCTGCCTCCACAATCTCCTTCACAGCAAGTAACAGAAGTTCGCTATGTGCTACTGAAGAGTTTTTTTATCTCTTATGGAAAATCTCCATGTAGTTTAATCAAATGCTCCTTAGTTTTGGTCACGTGGGATTTAGTGCTTAGCAATTCTGCATGTGCTTCAGCAACCAGCTTTGTGATTTTGTAAACCTCGGTCACACCCTCCGTCAAGTTTATCTTCTCCAAACTGAACAGCACTGAAGCCTTCTCATCTCTTCTCATAAAGCAGCTGTCTCCCACCATGACCCAGGCTGTGAGCAGTAGCCGTCTGTGAGCATCCTCTGACTCCACAACAACTTTACAGAGATGGAGATAACAACACCGCACATGGTACCCTCAACCTGCAGGTTCTCCGAGGCTCGGATCACCAGGAGATGCCTCCGACCTGTGGCCGGTTTGCTTCTGGTGGCCACTAGCCACCGCACACTGCGCCCATCCTTTCCAAGGGCTGTCGGCAATGGCTCTCTTCCGAGCTGTAACTGACAGCCCTGACTTAAGCATTATAAATAGGCATTTCATTCTGTGCTTCATGTATCTTCCATGCTGTGCAGAATTATGTTTTCAGTGCTGAATTTCCCTTACGCTTCCTCAATATGAAGAATCAAAAAACACAAGTATTAATTTTATGGCAGAGCACAAAATAAGAAAATCTCCTCTTTGTTATTCCTCGTCTTTGGCCTACAATTCAAGGAAAAATCTTTGAGTGAATTCAGCACTCACTAGTTTTGTAGAAGGATAAAGAATGATGACATAATGGCTTTTCCATATAATGTAGAATCAGTTTTCTTCATACATATAAAAAAAAATCTTTTTATAACTTCTCCTCTAGGAGAGAGATGGCTTCTTTTTACCTGAGGAGGCCTTGTCAATCTTTGACGTTATGCTGGACGCTGCTTCATGTGGTCACATAGCACTACTTAGTGCATCCATCTGATATTTGTATCTATTTAAAAAAGCCTGAAACAGCACAGTTTTGCATTCATTGAATTAGATGAAGCAGTTGGGAGTATAAAATGCCGTGTATTAATAACCTAAGTGAAGTTCTTCAGAAACAAAAGCTTGATCATTATTTTAAGTACTTCAAATACATTCAGTACAATCCAAATTCAAAATGAAAGCAAAATAATTAAGGGGAGGTTCATCTGTTATTGTAAGAAAGCCTCACATGACTCACTGAGGATTCTGTCGTACTGCTTGACCTTTATCAAGATTACTGTCATATAGGAAAATGGAAAACCTGGACTTTTATGATTAACTGTAATATATAAATTCTTGACAACAAGACAGGAACAGCTGCCACCACAGTTATTTAGAAGAGACTGCACAGCTAATGGCTATGTGAATACATACCCAGAAGAGTATAATAAGATAAGGAAATATTAAATAGAAGCTAGGTATTTTTCAAGTGATGGTGTCATTTAGAAAAAAAAAAAAAAGCTGGGAAACGGCATGTAGAGATGGCAAGCAATCCTGACAGGCTTCGAAAAGGGCCGAGAATGAATCAAAGCACCTGAAAAGTAATTTCAGAGAGCTCTTCTCCTGAATATGTTATCTAAATTGTCACTAAGGTGGCACTTGTTAATGTTCCTATATTAACAAGTCAAGTAATGGAAACTGTACAACTTTTTTCTGTTTCTGAGCTCCGGTAATGAGATATATTCCTACTTACTGGCTCAAACTGGTTGAAGTTATTATTCAAGTTATTATTCATTTATATACTAATACAGAGATTTTCTATGAAAAGATTCTTTCTTGCACTGCCAAAAAAACTGCGGTTTCAGTAATGTATTATTGAAATCTATGCACATTTTGGGAACACTGAAAAACTGCAAATTTGGGGTTTAGTCCCAATATTAGATAGCTAATTCTATCAATCTAAATAACCTTCTTTCAATTGAAAAACACAGTCAAAGAAAACAAATCAAAAGTATTGTGAAAAGCATGGCTGGACATGGACATGGCAGTCAGAGATCTAGACCAAAACAGGAGCCATTTAGACCATGTGGACATGGGGCCTCCCAAAGAACCTTAGCAAAATTACACTGTGTCTAAGCAGACCATGTGCAAATTTAGGCTGGAACTTCAAAGGAAAATGCTAACACACCACAAGCGGAGACTGTGCTGTGATCCACTGAGTGATAATCCAGGGAAATGACCCAAACCAACCTTGCTATACGTTCTGCTGATAAGGAAGGAAAGGTATTTTAAAATGCACCTTCACAGTTTCTCTTTTAAAGCGACTAGCTGATATTTTCTAAATTTTCATACCATAGATATCTAGAATAGTAAGGAAAACTAAAATATTTGAATATCCTAATATCTAGACATTGGAATAACTTTTAGGAAACCCGGACAAGTCCTTACACTTCTTTTTTTGTTGTTGTTGCAGCCTTTACTTATTTAGCAAAATGCTTAAAAACGCATTTAACTTTTATTCATGCGTATAGCACTTGCTGCCAACTGTACTGGTAAATGGCTTGCAATGTTCACATCATAGCTGCTGCTTCTTATTATTTCAAAAAAGAGACAAAAATTGGAAGAAGTGAGATTAAGAACAGCATCTTGTTGCTATATTGCACACAGTAAAAACACATTTTGATACTGAACTTCTCACACGCATTTACATATTAATGTTAAAAAAATGTGTTTTATTCATTCTTTATTGGTTTATTATATTTACTAGATAGGATTTCTAAACAGAGATATTTACTGAACTTTGCCCTTTGTGACAATAAAGACACATTCTCTTTCTGACCTGCATTAATGCAGATTACCTGTTGAAGTCTCTATTTCTATTTGCAGAAGACAAGTTTGGAAAGTTTTTGAAATTCTGAAATATTAAACATGCGAATATAGCAAAAATGTAAAAAAAAAAAAAAAAAAAAAAAAAAAAAAAAAAAAAAAAAAAAGTTGAACATTTCAACCAGAGACTTCAAAATAAGGGTTTTATTGCAAAAGTAAACTTTGATTTCAAATATTGTTTTATGAAACATTATCTCTGTGAGCCTTTAATCAGGAGATAGTGCACCATACTTGAATGGTTTTGTAATTCTGCAAAATTTCACATCTAAGCTCCACACTAGCTAGTCAAAGTTTATAATGTTGTCTCATGACATTCGACCACAGAAGTCTGTTGGTTAACTCACCTCTATGCTATAGAGTGCAATTCTTGAATAACAGTCACTCTAGAAATGTTTTAGAAACTGGTCATAATATCAAAATAGCACAAAAAAAACCTACTCAATGTGTTTATTATTTTCAGTGATTAGCCTTCAAAAGAAAGAACTTGTTGGGAGTTCTGAGGGAGGTAGGTGTTAAAAGGAAATCTAAATATGGAAAGCCGAAAGCAAAACAGATGCTAAATGCTGACCAAGAGCACAATGCCCTAAATCAGATCATCAACCAAGTCATGTCTGCTCAGTAATAAGGTGAATTGCTACCTGATGTCTAAGTGATAATGATGCATTTATAATTTGGGTGTGTTACTCTGCAACCCTGTGCCGCATGCTCTAGGTGTCCCTGCGGAGCAGGGCCGGGTTGGACTAGATGATCTCTAGAGGTCCCTTCCAACCTCAACCATCCTGTGATTCTGTGATATCTGCAGCATGTCTGAAGTTTTCTCTGACGTACGAGTATATGCGGAGAAGGTCTTGCCATAAAGAGAAAGAAATTTATCCAGTGAGAAAACTAGTTTTGTTGAAACATCCATTTTAGCGCAACAGGCTTTGCACGTGTGTTACAGCTACTACCAATTAGGACTCTGGTCCCAATGCAGTAGACACTAAACAGACTTAAAGAAATCCCCCCTGAACAGCTGATTGCTGTCCTTCCAACGGTGACAAAGGTGAGCAAAATAGTCAAAAGGGGCAATGCAGACAAAAATACAACCTGTAACTTCTGATAGGCAACAGAGCTCTGAGCTCTGAGCTCTATGCTCCAACTGGCTGCTCTTGGCCGGTGTGGTCTGTTGTGTACATATTTTATCAGATGTGAGGCCCAACTCACAGCTTGATAAAGCTTTTGAGAAGAAGAGTGAGAGGGACAGACAGAAATCACAGAGGTTTAAAGAAAAGGAGTGAGTACTTTTGCAGCAGGAAAACAGAATTAAAATTCTAATTAAATAATATTGTAATTAAGTAAAACGGTAAAAAAAAAGTTATTAAATAAAACTAATTGATTTTGTTTCATGTGATACAGAACACAGAAAAAAAATGGAATGACGTGAGGTTAAAAACAAATGACACTGAATCTTGAAGAGTTTTTCTCTATAATAAGTCTGTAAAGCAGGAACAAGACTCAACCATTTTGGCTTTGGTGGTTTTCTGCTAGTTAATTAACTAGTGCAAATGACTAAACCAACAGCATGTTTTGAATCGGATCCAAGAAGCTGAGTATTTGATGCCATGAGGCCCAAGAAATAGAGGCCTGCTGAACTATTTTTTTTTTTCTTATGTCTTTATGAAATTATTTCTTCTTCCTCAGAGTCCCCAGTAGTACTTCAAGTACTATCAACAAGTACAAATCAACAAGGATTTTAATTTCATTTGTTGTTGACACTTGACGTGTCTGTTTAAAGCTCAGCCTCTGAAAGAATATTCTAGCAAATACTTCTCATCATCTGGTTCCTAAGACTACAACACAGTTCTACACAGTGTAGATGAAGTAACAAGTCCTCCAGCAAAAAAAAAAAAAAAAAAGAAAAAGAAAAGCACAAAACTGTCAGTTTAGGTCACAGCAATTAATCCTTTGCAATATATTATTTATACTAAAATATTTAATCCTGCTATTCTTACTGAACGTGCAAATTTGATTTAAAAGACAATGTCTCTTCTCATTCATCAATATAGACGGACATATAAATAACCTTCTTTCTCTCTTTGGCTCTGCAGCTCTTTCTAACATATATATGTAGTGTGACTAATATTTCTCTATTTAAATCCCTGTGTGTTTTGCTTTAATTTTATTAGATTTAGGCCTAAACATTAAATAATTTTCTTGGTTCAAGAATAGCTATTTAAGTCATTTCACTGTATCTTGCAACTGGTAGTTTTCTCAGAATCTGGTAGTTGTTGGAAGAGTATGAACAATGACCTGAGTTATGTATATTATATTCTTTGCATCTGCAAAAAGTGGTGTGTAGGAAGAGAATATATTTTAGTGGAACAACTGATACACATTGTGGAAAAAAAGATAATTTTGGACTCAGATGTTTTGGCATGCTACAGATTATACTGATATTTTGAAAACAGTAAAATACAGGATTTAGGTTTAATAACGTTTTCATAGCTAGCTCAGCTATTATTTCTTTACACCTTCAATACAAATTATTTCTTTACACATCTTCAAGACAAAAAAAAAAAAAAAAGCTGATACATCATCTTCACTACTGGGCACATCTCCTCTGACCTTTAATTTACATATTAATAGTATCCAATGAGTAAAAAGGTAAGTAGTTCAGAACTTAGTAAAACAAAGTATTAGGAAAAAAAAAACAGTCTTAGGAGAAGAGTAAAACATAGTGCTATTTGTTTTTTTCCCCTTTAAAGATTCTGTATATAAATTTAATTTGTATGTTATTTCATATGATGTTTCTGTTTTCCTGTTTCTCCATCCATCATTTGATTTATATCTAACAAAAAAAAAAAAAAATCAGCCCACAGCCTAAACACAATACACAAAATATTCAATTTAAATTATCGGTATGCATGCCAGAACACATTTAGGATAATCTTTACTCACACTTAGGCTCTTTTTTCAAGTGCCAGCTCATGTGAGGTCATTAAAAATACCACACATATTTGACTCAAGAAACCAAGAAGTGGAGGAGGAGGGTAGCCATTCATCATGATCTAAAATAGGGTATTAGAGACATTGCCACTACTGTGCACAGAAATGAAATATGCTGTTTCTTATAAGCACTGTAACATCCTTACAGCATGTCTTATACTTCTCCCAAGCAAACTGTAAAAAAAAAAAAAAGTAAAAAGCAATAGAAATGGTGTGCAATGAACTTTTGAACTAAGCCACAAAATACTTGAGGCCATTTGTCTGATGAATTTAGATTTCTAGACTCCAAAGGGACATTTTCCCATGAAAAACACTTCTTCTTAGTAAATTGTGCAAGAAACTACATGAGGAGACAAATTCTGTTTTTCCATATCTCCACAGGGCTTCTCTTTCACCAGTTTGAGCTATTTATTTGTATTCATGTTTGAGGAAGAGCTCTAAGTAAATACTTGTGAAATTTATTCCTCACCAAAAAAGTCAAGAAAAGAAAGTAAGGCTTTATATGTAGGAAAAGATGTAAATGCATTCATGTAACATTTTGTTTATTTGCTGAGCAACCAATGTTCAAACAGGGAATCTGCTTTGGGTCCCTCCTAGAGCTTTGGAGGAGTGAACTGTATCTTATCCTGAACCAAACCGAAAGGCTCATTCTGATGGACTAGACTTTTATCCACAACATATCTAAAACCAAGAGAAAGGTGGCAGAAAGTCATTACCTTCCTTCCGATACCTGTGCCCATGTATTTGTTGTGATTTATACCAACAGGTCCTGAAAATGAATATCATACGAACTCTGGACTTAAAACTTCCTAGGGTACCTCTTATCAAAAGCGCAACTGTATTACAACTATCATTGGAATATGCACCTAATAAAATGCATTTAGCTGTCTAATGTCTTAGTGTCCTTTTCACCACCAGTGATTTTCCATAATTAGCATTATTATTTCAATTCAGTGTTAAGTACCAGGGGAATTTGGCTAATTGACAGCAATCACTGTAAGACTATAGTTAGCTGCGCATCTCAGGCATGAAACATTTTCAATTTCTCCCTCTGTTCAGGTTCAGAAATCATGCCATACCAGCTTCGGTAAGATACAAACTGGCTGTCTCTACTCTCAATTGAAGCTCACAGTATAACATATATTTTTACTTTGGCACATAACTGAGTGCTTCACTTCCTGCACAACTACCAAATGGAAGCCAATTATCTACTATTACCTTCTAACTCACTTTTCTCCCCTATTTTAAGTACATTTGTAGGAATCATATCTATCTCAAGTATATGTGATGGCCTTACATAAGGCTTAAGGAGGACTATTTATTCTTGGTACAATAAGCATTTCTATATTTTCTTACATGAAGACAGAAACATATGTCCACTGTTACAATATTCCCATTTAGAGGAAGACGTTGATTAGTTATCTTCTTAAGATTCCTCTCCTCAATCACTATAAAATAATAAAGATTGACATCAGTGTCCCCATAGACATCTGTTTTCATTTTATAAAATTATTCTTAGCTATAAAAAGCATTTAATTGCCTATCTCAAAACGTAATTGACCATAATTTTGATCCTCATGGAACTTATCACTCAATGATGATACATATTTCCTGTTATTTGTTCTTTATGAGATTTGTTAGCAATGTTCAAAAGGTATCTGATGCTCCCATTAATGCAGGATATAAAGCATAAACACAGTTCAGGATTCAGTACTGAAATGTCCAAATTCATCTTGTAGTGAATTTGTGTTTGAAATATATATTGTTGGAAAAGCAATTCTAAGAAGTTCTACAACACTAAAGATAATAATTACTTTCTGTTGGTATTCACTGGAAAAATATCACGTTGATTCACGATACTCTAATACTACATACGGAAATTCTGTGGAAAGAGATGCTTACATAGTGATTTAGCTGTGAATTGTCAGTTTGCATTCACATATGAATCAGTTTTTACATTTTTTTTTCCATTTATGCTCTTTTGTTTTGAATTTTTGCTAATCAGGGAAGTAATAATATTACTTCCAATATAAATGTGAGAGCTAAAATCTTCTGCTGATGATAGACTCCCTGAGAAACCATTTTTCTTATGTGATGTTGAATGATACCTGAAACTGTAGTGATACAGTGTGTGGTGTCTGCACAGAAGATTTCTGATTATTACTTAGTCTGCTATAGAATTATTCTGGCAGAATATACAAATATTTTGCCTTCCAGCGTTGCTGTAGTGGTGATCACTTTATTTTTGCAGTTGCATATATTGCATTCTATGCTACAAGTACCTGATCCCTGCTGGAACACACTACTTACACTGAAATACATATACATTCAAAGAAGAAATCTCCTATACCTGCCGCATACTTGTGTTTTGATAAGGCATTGATCATGTGTTTTAACCCAGGAAACAATATAATGCAAGATGGCAATGTTTTTATCTTACATACTGGCCTTTGGTAGGAGTTTGCGAAGAATATTGTGGCATCCTGGATTTTGATCTAACCTGATCTGTAATTATGGCTGATGAGACACTTATCCATAGTTATTCTAATAGCATATTTTAGATTGTAAAAAGAAAAAAAAAAATGTACCTCGATTTTGGTACTGAATACCTGTTTTCACTCTGTTTTGTTTCACAAGAAGAAATAAGGTTGGAATGATTGCCTGTCAACTTGATATAATGGTCAAAATAGTTCTTAAGGATGAAGGATCACTGAACGAAGTGGAGGATATGTACTGTGTATATTAAAAATCTCAAGAGAGAACCTGGAGACTGATACTAGTATGTATAATGGCGAGAAACAGTACAATTATTTTGTACTTACACAATTCCTTTGTCCATTATAATTGCATATACCCAAAAAGAGACTGCAGGAGAGGAGTACAACTCCAGTAGAAGAGAATGATTGAGCTCTTATATACATAATATCCGTAACAGTTATAACCCAGCAAAGCATGAGATGTCCTACTGACTGCAAATAAACTACTATACAAACTCTCCAGAGGTTAATAAGTATGCATGATCATATACGTAACAGCAACTTATTTCAGAGTTGCACAAAAGTAGAAACCCTGTAAAAAATAAAAACTGCCTGTAAAAAAAAAGATGCCAATTCAAGAAGGTTAAAGGAAAGAATAAATGTACTTGAATCTTGGACAAAGTGGGGAAAAGAAGTGCGTAAGAGTCATTTTAACGTAAGTGGCAGTATTCATAGGCTGCCAAAATACCAATTCGTAATTGAGGATGCAGAATTGGAGAAACAGTATCAAATAGACTGTATCTTGGGAGGCACATTTTAACATAGATTTCCCTTAACTTTTTGGGGGGAATTTGAAACTACATAGATAATAAATCCCAAATCATAAAAAATAAAATAGCCCGAATACATAACTGGCACCTGTTTCATGGTAAAGACAGCAG
>VZSV01000111.1:2253860-2278554 GCA_013398735.1 Nothocercus julius
CCGCGGCCTCGTGCTGCGCGGGTGCGCGCTGGTGCCGCACGCGTTGTCACTGCTGCGGCGTCTAAAAGGAACACAAAATAGGGGATATGTAGCATGCGTTTGCTTAATTTTCCGGATGTTTACGTATAATTACTTAATTGTATGCATCTGCTTCAGGAGAGGCAGTTGGCATTTTTGATTTACTCTTTGGGTCCAAATCATTTCTGTGTTTTCATTTTTTTTGCTGTAATGCTAGAGGCTTCTTTCAGGTTAAAAAATGTTTACATATGAATTATATATATGAAATGCAGTGAGAGATGCCGGTAGGTACCACGTAGCGAGGGAATTCGGAGGCTTTTTTCTGCCGTGAGTAATGTAGAACATGCCTTGCTCTGTAAAAGCCGCTGCTGGCCATGCTAAGTGCACAGGTAGGTATTACGAGGCTGGGGCCCCATGGTGACGTTGCTTTGGACTGGATGAAACGTGGTGGCCTCTGAGAATAAGCCATCGCTTGGAGATCCGTGACAAAAACTAGGTGGTTGCCTGCATGAAAGTAGATTTTTATTTTTTTATTGGTGTGTGTTGCCATGAGCCATTGTAGCAACAGGGTGTTGCTGTCCTTGGGAAGGTGTGATCATGAGGTGGTTGGAACGAGGAGGGGTGAGCGCTCTGCTCCACCGTAGCCGCCTGTGCACACTTGCGTGGTGAAGCCAGCGCAGGAGTGGTTGTCGTGGGTACATTTTTCATATTGCTGTCTGTCAACCTCAGTCATGCATTTGAAATTGTTTGTGCATGTGCAGCTGTTTGGATTAACACTTAATGATCTCATCTTGTAAAATGCAGCGCAGTGGTGAGCCACGGTTGTGGGGTTGGGTAGAGATTGGAGCTTTGATTTATAAACAAATTTTGAGGAAAACTTTTTTTTTTTCAGTAGCAGTAGCTTTCTTTTAGATATCTGAGAGCACTTCCCCCACCTCTCACTGCTTCCCGAAGTCAGCTGTTTAGTGCTTAAATTTGTGGTGTTTATGTGGGTCATTTGAATGGTTGTAGACAGACAAAAAACACTTCCACAATAGGAACACAGTCACTAAAAATGGTGATACTGGGAAGACAAATAAGATCTCAGCTCAATGAAGAGCGTTTTATTTCTTATTTGACTAGGCTTTAGCCTAGTGTCCCATTACATATTTTCCCTGTCAAAGTTTAAAGTAGTAGTATTGCTTAATTTTGTTTTGTGTAAACATTAGGCAGACTTTTGAAAAGTGCCAAATTCTGAGTCCTGCTTTGAAAAATGTTGTGGGATTTGCAAGCCTAAGTGGGTTGAAGGCTTTTGTACATGGGACTTAAGGTGTATCCTATTCATAAAGAAAGTAGCAGCACAGTTTAAACTGAGCCACGTTAAATGACCATGTGGGCTCCTTGAGCGTGTTGCTGATATAAAGTGAAAGATTTAAACTTAAAAGGTTTTAAAGAACAAAGTCATCTGTCTGTGGCATTTTCTTTTCTTGTTGAAAGCTGGACATGCATAGAAATGGAGGATGTATTAAAAAAAAAAAAAAAGCTCCTTTCCCAGATTACAAAGGATTTTCCTCCGTAATCTTTCAAAATTATAACTGCTTCCTTGCAAAGTGAAATAGTTTTTTGTTTTGTTTTTTTTTCTGTGTTCTGTAGGAAGTGTTTAATGTGCGATAATAATTGTATCTTTTTACTTTTCATGTGAATAAAGAGTTAAGAATGCTACAAGTCTTTATTTGGGACAAGTTACATTGCTTTGTTATGTTATTTTTGAAGATTAGCTTAAAAATAAACCCTCCCTATGTTGACATAATAAAATAACACTTTTGGGGTCCTGTTTTGGTCTGTTCTAAAATTAGGCGAAGGTATTTCTTTTTTTTTTTAATTTTGTAATTCTGCAAAGCCAGAACTCAGAGATAAGCACTGAAATATTTTACAAAGCCATACTAGCAGTTCTGTTAGCAAAATTTGGCTGTAACGTTTAAGCACTTTGGAACAAATTCAGTCTTTTACTGAATTTGGTTTTAATCCCATATATTTTCCGAATTCTTCTGGGTTTCATTACTGCTGAACACTTTGTAAAAATTATCATTATTCTCCAGAGCATAAAGTTGTTCATTACATCTATTGTTCACTGTTAGCTGTAAAAACACTTATAATGTTTTTATTAGGGGAAAAAAAAGAAGTATTTTTAATATGTTCTTTTATTGTTATGTGCCTGACAATATGTCCAGGATGCATGCTTGTGTTTCATGCCTCCGTACACATTATCTCTTTTTAGGTAGTAAGAACCATGTGCTCCAGCTGTTCCATGTATATCATTTTGCTTGTCATAAGTGGAAATTTTGCCTAGTCTCAGAAAGCAGTTTGGGGCCTCCGTGACAGATTGCAGCCATAAACCTTTGCCACTAGATGTACTCTGCCTGTATGTGGCCACATGTTCGTATTACACACCATTTTCTCAGCAGAAAGTGCTGTGAGTACCTGCAAGAATAAGCCGGTTGTACTTCCGCAGCCGTGTTAGTATCCATAGCGCCGCAGCCGTGTGAGCGTGGCTATGACTCTGGCCAGGGTGAGCACTGGAGGGGCTGGTGTCACGTTCGGTGTTTTGCACCGTGCTGGCGGCCGTTGTGGCACGTGCGGCCTCGGCTCCTGACGTTGGAGACATCGACGTGCCGCTGAAGCCAAGGGTCCCATGTAGGAGAGTCCGTTCACCCTCTATACATTAGCGAAGGAAGCAGTGGAAGATAAGCCGTTTGAACAAGCACGAGTTCCAGCCAGCGCTCGTGAGGAAAACAGATCCATTTTGAGTCTCGGGTGAACACGCAGTAAAGCTGCAGGATATATGTGTATTTATTTTCTTACGCTTTGTCTGCTGAATTAAAGATTCACGTGCAGAATGCAGTGAATTAATAAAGGCCAGGACTTTCTTTAGAAATTCGAAGAGGAAGTGAGCCTATTAAGTCAGCAGTGGTTTACACTGATTTTTATATAACTTTTTCATCAACGAGAGAAACAAGCACGCTTCCTTGTTTTTCATGTAATTTAACTGCTGCACGTGGTTTGTTAACTTAGGATAGGGCAGAGTGGCAGTTTCTCACAGAAGATGCTGCAATAAGTCTCTGCTGGTATCTTACTGCTCAGATGTGTGTCCTGGAATGCAAATGCATTTTAATGAGAATTCTGAGAAGTTGTGCATTATTGAATTTCCTGATTGTGTATGTACCCTAGCCAGCACAGTCAGCTTTGACCATGCATTGCTTATTTGTTTGTTTTTCATTTGTAGCTACTAAGCTTCGTAGAGACTAAATTTGGGAGGTGTGCAAATCTGGCTATCTAAACAGGACAAGACAAATAACAGAAATACTGAATATTGAGTAGATATGCTGTCTGTTAGCTTTATTTGTATTGAAAACCGTGGATCTCAGACAGCAGTTTCTGTTATGCCCAAGTCCTGTCCAAAATCATTTGGAAAAAGGTATGTGCAGTACGTGCAAGTGTAATGTGTGGTAAGCCAGTGTGGTGGTCAGAGGCTTCCTGTTGTATTGATTTCAGTGGTTTCACCTTCGGAAGAGTAGCATTTAATGTAGAGGTTCAAGTGTGCTTTGGGTTTGTTGGGATACCTGTTTTTCTATGATGAAGTATTTAACCATGCTTGATGAGAAGATGATGTAGTTGTATTCATCTCCTGGCTGCTCTGGGCAGGTTGCTTCGCAGCTCTTGCCTCAGTTTTCTTAATTGCAAAAAAGTAAGCCATGATGATAACCCGTGAGATGCTTCTGTATCTAGCATTGATTGAAAATACACTCTAATGCAAAAATGATCAATATTGTTAGAGATAGGTTAAGCAAGGAGATAAAAATCAATTTCTGGTCTGCATCTGTGCCCCCACGTTCTCAAAATTTTACATTTTGGTGTTAGGTTTTGTTGTTCAGTTTAATCCTTCTCTGCTGTGTTCTGAAAAAGAGCGATGGTCTGTTAGCCTCCTGAATTTATTCAATGTATTTCAGTTGTGTGCACAAAAATAAAAATGTTCATATTGGCCAGTAAATTCTAAATGACTTTTATTTTCTCCTTGTTAAATCAGAAGGCTTACCATTTTGAAACAGAATTGTAACCTTTTCTTACTTTTTTATCTTATTTATCTGTTATCTTATTATTATTATGACTTACCTATCCTTATGCTCCCACTGAACACTTTCAAATACTTCTAAGCAATTACTGTAGCACACATTTACAGTTAGGAAATATACAATACTTAATGCAAGTCCAGATGTCTGTTGTAACAGCACCAGTAAGTAACACTTACTCTGGAGAAGCCCCTGGTGTATATATGTAATTTAATTCTAGATGTGAGATACTTTACCATATTCCCGCATATATGGGTGTATGTGTCTTATATAAGTGACTATTTTTGAGAAAACAATTCATAATCATGGTATCAGCGTGGTTCCACCAACCCATCACTAAGCAGTATTTTTTTTTTTTAGCCCTTACAATAGATTTTTTTGTTTTGTTTTGTTCAGGTTTTTCTTTATAGAAGCAATGCGCTCCCACCAAAGTTGATGGGAATTAGCTTAGAGTTTGAATAGTCCAAGAAGTCTAAATTAGTTTTATTTTTATATCAAAGTGCTGAGGAACCCGAAATTTTACCTTGCGTTGAAGAACACGATCCTGAATTACTAGAGGAGGGAAAGTGTATGATGCGTAGAGGAATCTCTTGAGACAGGACATCTGGGTGTACACAGCAACATAAAGAAAAGTGATTCTGCTTTTCTAGCTCCTTTGAATTATTTTTGTTGGTGTATAATGGCAATTTCATAGGGGAAAGGATTTTTCTTGAAGCAATATGCCAGTCTGTGTGAAATTAATCCCAGGATGGTGTGAAACAGCATTGTAAGCTCCCCTTCCCGAAAGCTTCCCATTGTAAGGTAGTTTTATGATTAATGGCAATTAGCTTTGTTGCAATGGACGTTGTAGAATACAATAAACACTGAACATTTCATTTAGCAGGACAGAAAAAAAAACTCAGGAAAGAGCTTTTCTCATTCTTGAATATTGCTATATTACTGTGTATGAACAGCTGCTGCTAATAAATTTATGGGAAATTTTTCATCATTTAACTATTCTCTGCTGTACTTATAAAGAAAAAGCCTGACTGGCAAGAACCAAGAGCAAGAAAGCAATAACAGAGGAAGGACTCAGATGTTGGAAGTGTTAGGCAGCCCTATATGCAGTATTTGGAGCATGAAGGAAGTAAGAGGGTGGAAGACTTCAAGTGTTGTGTTAACCCTGTGCAAAGAAATGAGGTGCATTAATATTGAAGGGCATGAGTTGAAGTGACACCAAAGTTTTGAGAGTTTTGGAGTTCGTGAGGAAGTTACTAAAAGAACATGAATGATTCTCTCAAGCTAAAATAAAGATTGCGTCTTAGATGTGCTGAAAGCGCCTTGTTCCCCTAGTAAGTCTTGCTGGTGTAGAAACTAAGCTGCGGAGACGTAGTCTGCAGGCTGCTTGTCCTCTGCGGCTTTCGAGGGGCCGGATTGCGAGGAGCAGCAAGGTCCTGCCGGGCCCTTGGGAAAGTGGCGCAGCTTTGCTCACAAGCAAACTGCAGAACAGGGCCGAACAAAGAGAGCCGCCAGGTGCGAGGTTGGTGCCTTTGAGCAGAATCACCCAACAAATTGCTGAGAGGGATTATGTGATTTAGATAAGCCCCGTGATGGTTTTGAGTTTATATTTCTGTAGGGGGAAGGGGAGCTTTAAGCACGGGGTAAATGAAGCAGTAGGCCATCAGGGAATTCCTGAAAACAGAAACTGTGACTGCAAGAGTGAGGAGAAAAGATGGGAGAGGCTGTCACTGCTGCCTCCACACATCTGGGCTGTGCATCGGCCTTTCGTGCTTAGGACTGGGTTGCCGATGAGTTAGCTCATCTGCTCTAAACATGAAAGAAGCTTCTGCTAAGAATGGGACTGAACGGTAGGCTTCACCCCAGAACAAATAGCTAGGTTAAATGTCTTCCCAAAGTCCTGTCTAAATTAAATATATATACTTTTTGTACTGGAAAACTATGTACAGGAAAATACTGTGATTATTTTGTTCACATGCCTTAGAATTCACTGCCAGTCGCATGAGTCCACTGCAGGAGGGCTTGCTTTCTCTTGGGGGAACCTGTGGATAGAGTAGTCTGCCTTTGAAATAAACCTTTTTTCTTTTTTTTTTTTTTTTTCTTTTTCCCTAAAACTTCCCCTCCTCTACAAAGAGATCAGTGCCATTGGATCTCCAACAAAGTTAGTTCAGAATAGAGCTCAAGCCTTGGTAAGCATCAGCAAATGTGGATCAGAAGTTTTCTCCTCAGATTTAGCCAAATTCAGATTAAAAGTTCCAGACAGGAGCTCAAGGTGATCATGCGGTAGGGACTTGGCGTAGTCAGATGGAACAGAACCTGTGACGCGCTGTGCCTCCTTATAGTTGCCAGCTGAGGTACCGTGTAGGAAAGCTGGGCTAGGTACGTAATGCAGTTTTGCACTGGAAGAAATGTCCCAAACTTCTCAGGGTCTCCTCCTGCAGTGCGGGACTTGCTCGGGGCCTCGCAGTGCTTACGGGGCTGCCGTACCCGCACGCTGGCTGCCGGGCTGCCTGGCGACATCACTGCTCTGCCAGCCACAAACTGAAATGCAACGTGGTAAGCTTGGGCTAGAATCCTTGTGCTGAGTGAAAGCATTTATGTACATAAAGGGATGTCGCTTCTCTTCTCTTGTTCTACCAACCCATCAAGTTTTTAACTCTTAAGTCTTTAATTTTCCTAATTCTCTTGCTTGGGGAATGTTGGAATGCCAGTGCTATTCCAGCCCTTCTGCTGGACTCCTTCTGGGTGAAGGAGTGTTAGCCAGAAAGTCAAACCAAAGGTTTCTGCAACTGCTAGCTTATAAAGCCAGAAGAACTCAAACACATGAAAGTTGGGAAAGATGCCATCATTCCTTGTGCTTTTAGGAACCTGTCACTTTGGAAAATGGTCAAATATGGAACATTTATTTAGCAGGGTGTGTTCCCCTTCATCTCATAGTCCAGAAGTACTAGCAAGAAAAAATAAATACTGAAAAATGGATGTGTGTGTCATGTATCTTCAGAAGGTTGCTATATTGCCATCCAGGTATTGAATGATTTGGTGTTTGCTCTTCTGGAGTGTGATGTCAGCGTGGATCTGATATCAGGATTTTTGATGACAGTGAAAATTTCAAAGGTGGTTTGAAAAAAGGTCGATTTTTTTCTTAGACACTTGTTATAAGCATGATTTGCTATGGGTAGAACTCAGTTAATCTTCCAGGAGATAAAATAATACGGATACCTCATCCTTGAGTGTGTGTGTATTTATTTATTTGGTTTGTAAAAAGGAAGTAATTGTGCCCTGGAAACTTAGATGCTGTATGATTGTGCTGTGGGGAAAAAAATCCTCAAAGAATAAAACTCATTCCTTCTGGTTCTACATGTGTTGATATGTATTTAAATAGCGCTGATTAAGTTATTTTTAATTCTGTTTGTTGTGTGTGTGTGACCAATTCTGACACTTCAAAGTATTTTCAGAGTGGATGACGATCTGTCTGCCATTTTAACTTTTTCTGTTTTTGCTGATTCTTCCATTTTTATTAGGGTAGTTATAATTCATGCACATGATGACCATTAAGAAAGAGATCACTAACTTATCTTGGAGCACAGGGCACTAGGCAGCTCTCTGAGTGACTTTTGATCACTGCTGACCTGGTCTGGCATTGAAAGAGAGATTTAGAGATCAAAGTCCCTGTATTTCATTACCATTCCTCTGATCCATCAGGTCATCTTTAAAGTGGCCTTCAGCTCTGTGGGGGGTTTTCAACCAGGAAATCGCAAGATTTGGACGTCATACCAAAATGTTTTTGTGTAATTCCTTGTGAGAAGCACTTCTGGATTAGGGTGTGTATTTGTTTGTTTTTAAAGAGCATGCTGTTTTCTTCCCTAGAACGGGATTTGTCTTTGGGAACCCTAAGACTCAGTCAAACTGAAGCTCAGAGTGCTCTTTTGTAATGAGAAATTTTCTGGGATTAAAAATTTTATACCTCTTGGCAACTTCGCTGCTGGATGGAACAATGCTTGAGGCTTCTTTTTTCTCCCCTCCGAATTTGCATGTAAGACATAATTCTGTTTTCGTGATGAAAAGGATAATGCTGAGAAGCAATAGCGTGACATTTTGGTGTGTGCTCGGTTTCCTCATGCGTTCTGTTTATCTCAACATTAAAATGATAAATAAACTGAAGGAGACAATAGCATTTACTTTCATCCATGAGAAGATGGATTTCACTTAGGTGACTGTTTCTCCTGGTTTAGCAACTGATGTCATAGAAAGGAAGAACAGACAATTTGTAAATAAGATTGCTTTCATCAGAATGTAAACTTGAGCTTGTTGCAGAAAGAGGACAAAAATCATTGTTTCATGGACTTACTGAATTTTAACCGGTCGTTAGCATGTTTGCTCTTACTCAAGGATTAGTCTCTGTGATTTTTTTTTTTTTTTTTTTTTTTTTTTAAAACAGGGGGTTGGCTAGGTCACCTTAAACCTGTGATCATAGGAAACGAGTAGTATTCTTTGTCAGGAACAGTTTTTGACCTCTTGGGATTTATTGATTGATTCATCATGTCTATTCTTGCTTACTATCTAAAAGACATTTCTAATTCAATAGCATTTACTTCTGTGTTGGAGTATCCAGTCGAGTACTGCTATTGCTAGTTGTCATTATTACAACTAACCTCTGAAAAATTTAGTCTTTGCACCAAAACTAGAGAAGAGCTGTGAACAGAGTTTGCTAATAGCTTAATTGCAGCTGTACTCCCAATGAGAGGTGTCTTTGTGACTTGACATAGAAGGTGGTATGCATGCCTTTAAGTTTTTTCCCTGGAAGAAATTCCTAGCACAAGCGTTCTCTGGACAATAGTGTTTTTGTGCTTGTGCTTTGCATAAAATGTACCACCATGTTAGATTTTATTAGTGCAGTTTTTGACTATTATCCTGAGAAAATCCTTTGGCAGACTCTTTTAATATATGACTTTCTTTTACTGTATGTACAGTTTCTTGTAGAAGAATGTGCAGAATAATATTTTAAAATTTTGCATGCATTTTTTTTTCCATCCCTGTAGTTTTCCCATTAAATAGTGTAATATCAGAGAAGCAGCATGAGATGCATGCCTTTGTTTACAAAAAGCGAAAACATTTGTGCTTTTTCCTTCTTTCCTTAGTGGTTGTACGCTGTACTGTATATATCACTTAACAAGGTGGTAGGCTGTACTTTGTTAGAAGTGTTTCCAAAGCCCTATAACTTATTAATTTTAGTGCCTTTGCATTGCAGTTTGGCAGTCCGTGTCTCAGAGGAGCGATGTTATTTCCTGAGAGGATGCACGTCTGGAGAAACGGGCCACTACCTTCCACGCGCGCCTGTGCGCTCTGCCCATCTTGCTCGCGTGGCCACGAGCTGCTGCTGCTTGGTGGCCTGCAGCCACCTGGCACTCCTCCATCCCTCCGTCTTTGTGGCTCTCCATGCACGCACCAAACCCCGTAGGCTGCAGGAAGTGGTTAGAACCAGGGCCATAAGAACAGCAAGTGCTTGTTTGTTTCATATACTTATTTTCTTTAGTACGTTATTCCACACGACTAATCCAGAATGTCACTTTGGTATAAATACACAATTCTATGTTTTGTGTGTATCTGCACTGGTTTTATGGCTGTCAGGTTTGCTTGTGTTCTGATTTATTTATTTACTTTCATTTTATTTTGCTTTATGTATAGCCAAATTGTATGCCTCTTCCACAAAGAGCAAGCAATGTGTCAGTTAACCTGCTTATTTACTGTCAAATTTATTTTTTGTAGTAAGATAAAGTAGAAGAAATAAAATAGCTTCTCTGCCCCCGCTGTTTAAATAAACAGACTTCATGCACACTGCATTTACTAACAACTCTAAAGGCAACAACAAAAGAAATAGTAAAAGATGCTCTGTTCCTACTGGGGAAGTAACTGCATGGGGTCAGTCATTGCTCCCTCGAGTCTGTCTCTTCATGTTCCATAGGTTAAATGCCTGAAGCTGCTGCTCTTGGCCAGGTTGCTGGATGGGGTTGGACCCCTGCCCTCTCCTCTTCTGCTTTGGGGTACTGTGTTTCTTAGCGTTAGTAATCCCCTATGGATCTGGGTTGTTTTCTGGGTGTAATCTGTGTACATGGTTGATTGTCTTACACCCTGCGAGTAAATTAACACAGGCTTTCAGGCGCGCACGGCAGATGCCTGAGGGGGTGTCCCGCGGTGGCCGTTAGCGGCCGTTGTTTCCGTTGTGCGCCGCTGACGGGCTCGCCCCTGTGAAAGCGCCGGGGAGATACGGGAGCCCGTGCGGCCCAAGGAGTCACCATGGTAACTTTTTTTTTTTTTTTTTTTCTTCCCGGTAGCTATTTAGGGCAATAAATGTGTGACAGAGTCTTTAATTTTAAAGGAAAACATGCAGCCTTAAGCTTAAAATTTAGAGATGGACAAATTTGCACAATTCTAGTTATGTTGTAACACAAATTAACTTTGCTTTGTAAAACGTTGTCTCCTGTCTTAGTTTGGAGTTGCCTAGGTTTGCGTGTAGCCACTTACTATGTCCCGTTTATTTCAAACTCTGGTATTAAATGCGTGACTTGGGAACACTTAGGAAGCGAGACCAAGATACTCATTCATCTTCATTGTGAAGCTGAATAAATTGATTTCCTAAGGCTTTATCTGTAGGCTAGATATACCCATCCTTTAATCATTCTTGCGCTTCTCTGGAGTCCTTTCTGTCTTTCCAGCATCATTTCTGAAGCACGGGTGGTGAGCGTGGAGCAGGGGTACATACCTCTGCTTAGCAGGCACGGTGTTGATGGGTTCACGTTGGACTCGGTGATCTGAAAGGTCTTTGCCAGACATAATGATTCTGTGATTCTGCACTACAGGTACAGAGCAAAATTTCTTCTCCAGCGGCCAAGATATTAACATTGTTGCATGCGTGAGGAATACAACAGGCTTCCAGCTAGTTACACTTAGGTGACTATCTACAATAACTGAAATGTTCTTCAAAATACCTGCTTTTCGGGGTTCATCACTTGCAACCTGCTTTCTCTGTTTCTACACGGGTAACTTTAGATTTATATATATTCAGATGCACAGTCTTGCCTGCTCCCAGTTTACAAGCTATTCCAGTTACTTCACATTATTGTATCCTCTTATAATTTACCATTTCTCAGCTTTTGCCACTTAAATGTGTTGCCTTTTTTTTTTTTTCCCCTGTCCTGGATAAAGATACTTAAGTTTCCTATCTGAATCCTAATATACTTGGGATCTCATTAGGAGCAAAGCTGTCTGTTAAGGACTTTCTCCGGAGTGATGTAATACTGTTTGAACAACTCCAGCTGATACAATGTATGCTATGTTGGTTTGTTCTGTGACACCAAATCAGTTGCTGAGCCAAAACCTAGTTTCTCAAAACCACTGCTTTTGTAAACTTGAATGAGTAGAACTGTTGTTAACTGCATAAGAAAGTAACTTTGGGTATGCACTAGAGAGTGCGTTTGTCATCACCCTTTTGTCTTTTGGGTTTATTAGGTGATTTTTCAAGACTTTTAAGGCAGGAGAGTTCCTCAGTCAGTTCTTCTAAAACTCTTTGTTGAGAGATGTCTGGACCTGCTGTGAATAGTGTTCTAACGTTAGTAACTCCTCTCTAGCATTTATGTGCAGTGACTGCTGCAGTGGAAACTCCTTCGTTGTCATTTTAAATAAGATCTGTTTTTTTTTGTTTGTTTTGTTTTGTTGTTTTTTTAATTTTTTCCCTCAAAGGAAATACTTAAAAATGTTTGGATTTTTCTGTGTTCGTATTAACGGTTCTACTGTGTACGTCACAAACACCAATGATGTCCCAGGAATTTTGTAGTACAAAAAGGTGAGGTTTAAAAACAAACAAAATGCCCTCTGGAGCCCCAGAGTTCTTTGTTTGACTCTTCTGTGCTTAGCAGTGTTTCAAAGTTTTACAAGGCTTTGATTTAGTTAAACTTTCTTTACCTCCCTTTTTAACCATACTACTTTTACTGTTTTGTATTTCTTTTTTCTTTTTTTTTTAATGGAATTGAAGCTGTTCAGCTATTTAGTAAAATGGTCTGAAATGGCTCTCAGTTGCTTCCATTTTAATTTAAAGAGGATTGTTCTCACTCATAATTTTGACAAATTTTGTTAAAGTAGCTCTCATGAAACGTGAAATAGTTAAACTACTGATTTGGGGCCTTTGTTTACATATAGGAAATGTAATTGAGTCATGTTCACAAGCTCCGAAAGCTACTTTTCTCTTTAATTCTGCCACAAGTTCTTTTTCTTAATCTGTAGGTGTATTTCTGTGTTTTGCTTGTGTATGTGTGTGTTAAAAAATTATAATCTGTGAACTACAGAAGTTGCAAGGTCATTTGCTTCAGACCTTTGGCTCTGTGGGACAGTACCTCCTTTTTTCTTAAAGTGTTAATGGAGCCCACCATACTTTATGCCTTTTTTCTTGTTTTTAATCTATTAGAACATAAAAAAACAAAAGATGTTGTGCTTTAGATATGGCTTCTAGACAAAAAAGAGCTTATCTCCGAATTTTCAGTCATGTAAATCTATGCTTCACTTATTCCTCCCTGTGCAAATTTACAAATTATGTTTTATTAGCAATTCTTTGGGTATATCATCCACACATCAAGCATATTTTTTACAGGCAGTTACTTTTTTTTTTTTTTTTTTTTTGATTTGATGCTTTGCTTAATGTTAATTTTACTTTGATATTCTGCTAAGTGCAGCTTTGCTTTCTCTTTCATTTTTCCCATTTAATAGTGTAATGATATTCGAATCTCTTTGGCTAGCCTGCCCTTTTGGATATCATTCTTCGTCTTTTAGCAATGACAACTATACAAACTCTGCAGCTCTATCTTTCACAGATCAGTGCATGTTCTGCAGAACAAAGCTCTCTATTGTATGTTTTTTGTTGGTCTAACAGTTTACCTCTAGCTTCTTCTATTTTCTTCTGGTACGGAGCAGAAACTGCATTTACATTGTGCATCGAGATACTAAAGGTGGGGTACCTAGATATTTATAAAACAAAGCAATCTGGTTCTTTGAAATTGCACCAAACCTGGAGTGTCACTGCTGGATGCTCACCTGGTGACTTGAGGTGTGCATTTGATTTTGTTGCCACTGGCCGTGTTGGAAAGTCCCAGCAAGTCCCTAAATGTGTTGTCAAAGTCCTGCTTTCATCTCGATGGAGTGCGCGCTGCTGGATCATCTCTGGCTGTTCTGGCTCTGCAGATATGTCCTGTGTCTGTGCGTCTGCACCGTGGCTTCCTGCAGCTCCCCCGGGTGCTGCTCTGCTTGCAGCTCAGCCCTCATGGGTGCCCGGGCTGTACGAGTTGGTGCATGGGGCAGTATGTGGTGCATGCCGGCACCTGCTGCTTGGTGCTGCTGCGAGCACGGGAAAAAGCTTCCCAGGTCGCACTGTGGCCAGTGGTGCGGCCTTTGGGGCCAGCTCTAAGGTCTGCTCCATCTTCTCCACAGCTGGGTGGTTCTTGTTATCCTGGTGGAACTGAGCACGCCAGGACTTGGCTGCAAGCAGAAGAGTCAGGCATTTGACTGCTGCTGTGCAGGTGCAGCCTGCCCCTTGCAGGGACAAGTGTCCTCCTTTGGTGGAGCATTCAAACCCCTGACTCATCCCATGCTGTGGGCAGCCGGCTTGGGGTTAGCAGGTTCGTGGTGAGTGGCGCTGCGGCAGCACCTTGCAGATGCCTATCAGCTGTGTTACCCAGACCTTTCATTAGTGCATGCTTGTGTGGGGGGAACCCAGGGGATTCACGTCCCACTGTGTTGCTTCTTGTTAGCACTGTTTCTGTGGGTTCACGAACAACCAGCTTTGCAGGCAGTGCAGGGCCACTCTGTCTGGTTCCCAGGGCCAGCAGGTGAAACCCTGCCCATGCGGCTCGGAGCGCTTCCCGCTGGAGCAGGCTGGCAACACGCACCCTGCCGGGCAGCAGCAGCAGACCCCGTGCCACTAAAGCAGCTGTCCCTCCTGTGGGTGTCTTGTATCCTCGGAGTGTGGATGTGTTGGGTAGCCTAGGGCACCTCGCGACAGTGCCCTGAGCACGTGGCTCAATGTGGTTCACTGCAGTGCAGCCTTGTGTCAGTACTGCCGGTGTGGCTAGCATCCCTGTGCCACCATCCTGTGTAGGTCAGTAGTGTCAGAGTGGTTCCGGTTCCTAGGGGTTGGCACGTCATGATGAACAGAGCGATCACAGGAGGTCCAACACAGGTGCACGCCGCAGCGCATGCCCCGTGACGTGCTGGTGTGGTGCTGCAGGATGTTGCCACGGCGATGCAGGACGCTGTCCGGACACGATGCAGGATGCAAGGCCTGGCCGCGCAGCACAGCCCGGCAAGTAGCGCCTGGCAGCGATCATGAGCTCCGCTGGTTTGCCCAGCACTCAGGGGCACTCAGGTTAGCACCAGCAAATTGCCTGTGCTCTGAAATCACAGTGACAGTAATAACAAGTAACAAGTAACATAGGGGAAGAGCAATCTCTTCCGCCCACCAACACTTAATTCATGCAAGTGGGCTGTAAGGTGAGGGGTTTTTTTTATGAAGGCCAGAGTCAATCCCCTTGTGTAACCAGACAAGGGAAGGAGAGGGAAAAGGCTCATGGCTCCCTGCAAAGGAAAAGAGACCCACAATGTTGCCTGTATTCCCAATATAAATGTTTTCTAAGATGCATACAAATGTGTTTTTAACCAGCCACCCTGTCCATGGTATGTGGTTGAGGTTAGCTGGGGGTGGAGGGGGGAAGCACGGCCTTGAGCGTCTAGCCTGGCCTGGCTCCCATTTCCTGTAGGGGGGAACTCGCGTGTAGTACTGAGGCAAAATGCATCATGCAGCACATTGTTTGGGAGAGGTGGTGTGTTGGAGTGGGAATCCTCCAGTTTCCTGTAGCCCCTTTCAAATACAAAATTTCATCCCCCCACCCCCAGTGCTCCCTGGTAGCTAGTAAGTGAAGTTCTTGAGGAGGACCAGGCCTAGAGCCCTTTGGCAGCCATAATTGGTTTTCCATTATTGTCTAAACCAACAGGTGAACTTCTGATTTTCCTTTTCTTACAACTTTGTGTTTTGTTTTTAATTATAGTGGCCTTGTGAGCCTTCAGCCTGTAGAATTTGCTTGCATCTTGACAAAATAAATGATGGCGAGTTGTTTCTGGGGCTTATCCCAGCAGTGGGTATTAGTAGAATCAACTGTTCAATGATGCACTCTTTTATTTATTTATTTATTTATTTATTTATTTATTTATTTATTTATTTATTTCCTATCAAAATCAATAAATGAGAAGAAGAGAAAACCCATTTGAATGGTGGATTATCTCAGTCTTTTTGCCTGTCCTTTCCCAGTAGCCTGCTTTAAATGTACTAAGGTTCTTGATTACTGTAGAGATTTCTTTCAGTCTTTTTTTCCCCCCCCATAGAATAAATTGTTTTATCAGAACAAAAATTCCATGTTACTGAGTAGAAGAAACAAAGAAAACCTTAGAGCTTTCAGTGTGCACCTTTCCTCTAGCCAGGCATTGTGAACTTGCTAGTTTTTCATTATGTCGTTCTCTCTATCCTGAATATCTCAGGTTTCTTTCATTCAGAAGGCTGCAAAGAAGAGGTTTGGAAATGAGGTCTTAAATACAGGTTTGCGGTTGTAAATGAAGATGTTTTTCCCTTCATGCTACTCAGCCATCTGACACAATTGCCTTCCTAACAAATCCCCTTTCCCAGCCTTTTTGCTGAGACCGTAGGTCAAGACCTTCCTCAATCTTTTCCACTTTGGGTAGTTAAATGTAAGAGATTAAATCTATAGGAAGGCTACTTAAAACTGGACAGGAAATACTTAACTGTTTAGCATGTCCTCTCAGGAGCAGAAAGGGGAAAATGATTCTCTCTCCAATTCTTTTTGAAGTGTGAGACCTCCTTGACAAATCGGTAATGCAAATTCAAGAGTCTGATGTCTTCACATTAATTTAGCTTTGGACTTTGGGCAGTTCTTTATGTGTCTCAGCAAGCAAGGTAGATCACTCTTCCAATACAGACTATTGCAATTATGTGTTGTGGCATATGATTTAAGAATACTTCATCTTTTCTTAGGCTAATGATATCTTTCTTGTGATGAGTATGATGAGACTTCATTCTCTTCCCAGTAATCTACAGTCTTTTTATTTATTTATTTTCTTTCACTGGCTGCACCATGCTTGTTGTGCTGTAATTTATCAGGGACTGAGTGCATCTGACCAATATTGCTATTTGCCTGTGAATCACTTAAAGTGATTAGTAGAGCTTGGATCCTGCTGGATGTTTCCTTTTCTAAATGATCAGGAGTTTGCCTTCTGCTGCTAACTTTGTGGATCAGTATCTTATTTTCACGCAGTAGCTTTTCTGTTTGGAAAAGCACTATATTGTCACTAAATACACACTTTGGGGGAAGAGGAGAAAGGAAAGAGGGGTACTCACAGATGATGCTGTTCTTGTTCTAGCTCATCATCCGGTTTATAGGCTGAGGTGGAAGAGACCAAGGCTGATCAGAGATGGCTTTTAGTAATTTATGCTGCACTAGAAATGCTTGCCTTCAAGTTAAGTATAAGATGATTAAAGACTTGGATGAATGTCTGAGATTGGTTTCACATTTAAGTATCTTGGGTACATCTTCCTGTATTAGTTCTATAAAAGTAACTATTTAATAAGAGTTCCTTAACAGATGTAACAAAGGATATAAATAGATAATGTAGAGATTTATGCAAGCTAGTTTATGTGTGTAAGATATCAGAATGATCCAGCAGGTATTGCTTATAAATATTTTTGATACTTAAAAATTTTCTCAGAGAACCAGAAAAAACAAAGTACTGTGTTGAAATAAGTGATAGTGACTCAGAAAAGGAAGCAGAAGTTAAGAGGAAAAAACAAAAGTGCAGGAATGTAAGTCATTAGTTCTGGGCTATGCAATCAGAACTGTAAGGCCCCATCAGAATCAAAAGTCAGGACTCTTTCTTTTGGTTGAGGGTGAGAACGTGGTAACTTTTGTCCCTTTTATCTGATGAGGCTTCCCGTTTCTCAGCACGTGGAAAAGACGCAGCACTGTAGACAGTGTGCTTTCTTGAGTTGAACATGGCGGTTTGGATTGCATTGGGCAAGTGAGAGAAATGAACTGTAATTTTTCTACATCCTGCGTGACTCAGCTGAACCCTAAGCTGCTTTTATGTAGAAGTGGTTATCATCCCCTCTGGTTGTATTTTGAAGGAGGGAATTTGTCCTCGTGTTTGTGCCAGGCCTGCTCTGGTAGTTGACCTCTGTCAGATGAGCTCCTCTGAGAGGCAGAGATGCTGTGGTTTATGGACCCTGGTGGGGCTCCTCAGTCTCGTCAGCAGCAGGGACTTTCGGATAAGTCAGAAGTAAAATATGGACTGCCTGCTGAACTTACATGTCAAAAAGTGACACGTGGATTTCGCTCAGTAGAAATACAGAGCAGAGATTCAGAGGCCTTGCAGTTGTGGGGTTGGCCCTAACTCACTGGTTATTCTTTCTTTCCTTGCTGATGGGAGATAAAATTCAAACTGACTTACAGTCACTAACAATTCTTGAGCTGTGTTTTGAATCTATAGTTTGTCATCTTGGCCCTACTAAGGGCAATGGGTGAAATTGCAACAAGAATGTCACAAGTCAGTAGTGTAAGTCAGAGCCTCCGTTCAGAGCCCTAGCTTCCAGGAGTGTGGGGACACGTCCAAGTGAGCTTTTTCTAACCACTCATGGGGTGATTGCTCTGTAATTCTTTGCCTCAGATCCACAAGTCTGGGTCTTCAGATTCACTGCAGACTGCTGCTGTACTGAAAAATCTGCTTTGAGAAGTAACTTTGGAGTCTTAAATGCAGTGCTAAATAGGTAATTTAAAAATAATAATAAACAGAGTGTTTTTTCCAAAAATATTGTGCACAAATAGCTTGCTTTATCTCTGGTTAAATTGATTAATAATAAATAAACAAAATGGCTTTTCTAAAAAGTATTGTGCATAGATACCTTGCATTATCTCTGGTTAAATTAATTAAGAATAAATAAACAAATACTAGCTGGTATTTGTTGCTTCTATTGTATCTAGCAATGACAGTAAGAAGGATTCGGGGGTTTTTTTGTGTATTTTTTGGTCTGGGTCTTAAATATCCTTCTCAGGCCCAGAAAATTTTTTACTACATAAAAAGGCAGACTTTTACTTTACAAAGCAGCATTCTAACTGAAATTAGCAAAAGCACTTCAAGTGGAGTGGAATAAGAGAATTTTATGAACTTTTATGAAATAAATGTTCTATGATCAGAGTCATTTGAACAGCTGGATCAAAGATTAACAGTAGAGAAATTGTGGATAGTCCAAATTCTTGTTTTCACTTTGCTTTCCGTTGGATGATAATAGCATGAGAGTATTTATAATAGAACGGAATAGCTCTATAGCACTTTCCATTTTTGGAGTGCTTTACACCCATTAGCTAAGCAGTTGCTCTGTCACCTCAGTGAGAGAGGTAAGTCGGTTATTATTATTATCCCTTTGACTATAGGCTGTGTCTACGTTAGCAAATAGTGCAGACAGGAGAATGGGTCTGTAGGGCAAAACAGTGGGTGCTGAGAACCTGATGTCCGTATCCCAGGGTGTTTTTGCTTAAAACATCCAGTCGGATTCCAGAAAATAAAGCCTCTTTTGGCTGGCATGCATTAAGTACTTCTGAAGTCCAGGGGAACTTCTTTCCTTCCGTTTGCCTTAGTTTCTTTGCAAAGGAATACAGTTCGCTCAGAAGCTCAGCATTCAGGGCTCAGTAAAGAGGGATGATCAGGATGTTGCTTCAGAAGGGCCCTCCTGACCCTGACTTAGACTAATGTAAATGCACCCAGAGGGATGCCCTGCATGGTGTTTTCAGGTGGGAGTTTTGCCATGCCTGCAGGTTGAGGAAGGTCAGGGATTTGTTTTCAGAACTGTGAAGCACAACTAGCATTAAAAAAAAGGTTCATGTTTGTTAGACATCTCTCTGTAGTATTTTATATGTGTGGAATGGAAACATAGCCTAGTAATTGACTATTGTTTTGCACAAAAATAGTAGAACTGGCAATTCACCTCAGAAATTTTCCTGAATCCAAACCTGTCCTTAGGAGTGGGTCATAGTGAAATATTATTCCTTTAGATAGATTGATTTAGGTTTAGAAACATCCTTTATTTAATTAAATCTGATTCTCATGAAGACTCATGAGATAGATGCTTCATTTTTTTCTATATGTTAGTGTCTGCAATAATTTAATCTGTTAGGGGAAAAAAGCTTTCAGTATCTTCTCTATAGTATTTTATATTTTAAATTGTGTAAACCCTTAGTACAATTTCACATGTCCTTTGTTTTCTATTTTAGAGTCTGCAGAAAGGTTAAATGTGGCAACCTAAGTAATTGATTGGGGAAGTGTTTATTTTTTCATTAGGTAACATAAAAACTGTTCAGCTATGATTTGTGTTTTATTAATATCTAAATTGCCAGTCTTTGATTTTTCAGTTAATGGTTATAAGTCAGTGCTCTTAAAATGAGGTGAAGTTGGCTTTCGTACATGGCCATTCTATGTCTACTGAAGTGACCCTGACTTTTTTTTTTCCACGCTTAAAGTGGGACAGGTGCCTTTAACTGGTTTCACAGTGTCTTTTATTTCTCAGAAATGCTTTACAAAGGTTATTGTTCACCAATATACGTGGAAAGGAAATATTTAAGTTAATAAATGGAAGGTTTTGGTCAGAAAGATGGGATGGGTTTAGTGTGTTGGGGAAGTGTGTCTCAGAAAAAAATCTTAGACAAATTAGGAGGAAGAAATGAATCTTAATCATCTGAGTTTGTAGGAGAGCAAGAACTCTAAAGATGAGTCATACACTGCCCTAATTGTGGTCTTCTATATTAACAAAGACAAAAGGTTCTTGTCCTTAGCTAGGCTATTCTGTAAGTCACATATTCTTGTGTTTGTTTGTTTGAAGAAGAATAGTTGTTGATTAAGTAACATGACAAAGAAGAAGCAAAACAGGTGAAAACTCTGAGACAAGATTGGTTTTGGAGTTGGGAAATTAACTAACTAAATTCACAGGACGTGGATTTAAAAATCTTTTGTTAACTTCATTGTTTATAATTGTCCAGCTTCGTGGATTGAGAAAATCACAGACAATTTGTCTCTCGTGGCCTCACAGAAAATTAATAAATATCTCCCAAATTCGATTAGGAAGATGATCATTTGAAGTAAACAAATAATGGTCTAATACATCATACATTTGCTTCTGATTAAGATTGCCAGTAAAATATATAATGGTAAATATGAATAGACACATCTATGCTCGTATTGCTTCCTAGGAGAAGCCACTTTGCTCCAGGAAGTTAAATGGATGGTTTAGTAGCTTTCAGCAGTAAACTACTGTTTAATATGAATATTGCAGGTGCTATATGTGCAACATCTGTGTCAGGGTGTTTAGCCTCATTGATATTGAGGTTCTAATGAGTTTCACCTAGGATAGTTAAACTCTTTGCTCTTCTGCAGAGTGATCTGTTGGTAGGTTTCAAAAGCTTTTACACAAAAGGTTATTTATAGCTTGCACTATTTTAAAGCTAAGGCATGAAGCAAAGTAAGATTGCAGTATCTGCCAAAAGGTACTTACTGAGTCAAAAAAAGTATTAGAAGTAAGAACAAATTACCTGCTCCAAGTCCAGTTCCCCTTCCAGTGAGCTTTTGTGGTGGACAGAGTCTGTAAAAATCATCCATAGGTAGCTGGTCGATTGCCATCTTCCCACTTCGTCATACTTGGCAGTTGTGCAGCTGCTGGCTGCAGAAGAACTTCATCTCATCCACTTTGCTATACACCCTGATCACGTAGATGGGATATCCTCACATGAAAGACCCCATTATTATTTGCTGGTCCATAAGCAAAAGAATTAGGAAGCCAGCATTCTTTTTATTTGCTCTAAAACACGTAGCTGCAGTAGTGGTTGGTGTTTGTGGACATCTGTTATGCTTACCCAACAGACAAGTCCACTGCAGCTGACGCCAAAGCCCTCTGGAAGAGGCCTGTGGGTGAAGGTCAGTGCAGCAGAGAAACTTCATGTTTTTGCTTTGATGACGCATGGTTGTTCTGCATGGAACAGCCCACAGCGAATGTAGCTTCCGAAAACTTAGTGTGCCCTGAATATCACTTTCTCCTTTCTAAACCATGGGTTCATCAACTCCCTAGGACACAGTAATAACTGGCCTCCCGCAGAGCCCTGCCGGGCACTGCCCGTGGTGCCATGCGCCGTTGCAGCCTGTCGATGTCAGAGTGCTCCAGAGGCCACCACTTGCAGCAGTGCATGCCCATTTCCTGTGGTTGCTCCTCACATGCTCCATAAAGCCACTGCTTTCCGGGAGTGCCGGAGTTACTGCCTGCATGCTAGCAGCGTGTTTGCAGACAGCCCAGTGATTTTATGAATATGCCAGGTAGGTGGACGTGATAAGAATAAGTAACTGCCACTGGGCAGTTCTGCTTTTGCTGCTGCTTTGCCATAGGTCTTTACCTTCAGCATGGGAAGGGCATGGCCAGCAACTGACGCTGGTTGTAGGTGTCCCTCCAGCGTAATGTCTGTCTTCTGTCATTCAGAAGTGGGCATGATTGCATTTCAGGACCAGTTCAGGGACCAGTGCTAGTTCAGGAAACAGTGGCGCAGAGGAGAAGAAATGGAAGCACTTACCCCTAGTTTTAGCCCGTGGCATTCAGGGCTATAAAACTCTGGAGTTTTGATCCATTAGAATAGAAGGCAAGGTGTTCTAAAACCTAGAGTTTGTCGAGCACTGCATTGCCTGTTGTCACCTCTCATTTGAGACACACAAAGTGAGTGAAGTAAAACCCATTGCATCTGCATTTCTTTTCATTTTTGTTCATTGCAGTGTTTTTGTTTTCCATTGCATTTAAGTGAATACAGCTAACATGCTATCTTGTGGTCTGTATCAGTAGATGTAGGGTCATGGGACTCGCGGAAGCAAAGTCTCAAAGAAACCAGATGGCCCTTGTTTGTGTGGAGCGGATTGTCTGCTCAGAGACTCGGTGTTTGATTTCTGCTTTCCAGAAATGTGTCAAGATGCAGGATGGCAATTTTTGAAACATTTTGGTAACTAGAATATGAAACTGGTAACCTTCTGTAGGAAAAAAAAATTAACGGAATTTGGAGGGGGAAAAAAATGAGCTGTAATATACAGAGAAGGAAAATGAAACTGGTTCCATAGTTAAGTACCAATTTTTTTTAAAGTAACACAGAAAAATGACATTGGTTTCTGTTTCTTCTGTTTGTTTATAAACAAATGTTTCCTTTTTATGATGAAAAATGAAAAGAATAACATAGAAACATTGGTGAGCAACTAATCTGGGAAGTGATAAATCGCAATCACTTGGCATAACCATATTGTTCCCTAATCTGTTCCCATTCAGGTAGATGGATATTTTGCAATTGAGTTCAAAAGAAATAATACCTGGACTTGTACCTCTTGTTTTATGACGTAAAGAAAATCTTGGACAGAATCAATTCCAGTGTGTAACTGAAAAAGAATTAGAGCATAGAGCAGGTTAAGAATAAACTTCAATATTGCTTTAAACTAAATGTAGAGAATTAGTGGAAAATAGGTTTAGTGGAAAAAAAGGTTTTTCTCCTTTTACTTGACAGTTAGGTTTATAAACAAATTATAGAGTGAACTCTTAAAAAATTTGTTCTCATTTGTTGTTATGCTGTAGCATAGGTAAGTTGCTCTTCAGGATAGCATTTTAACTTGTTGTTAGTGAAAAGAAAGAGAAATTAATTTGTAAAACACTTGGCATTCACACACAGCTGAAGTTACACATGCAGACAGTTACTGTGGAGCAGCTGATATGTGGTAAATACACGGACCATGGTAACTTTGTTCTTAGACTCGTCCCTCCTGTTCTAAACAAACTATTTCGTTATTTATGATACTACATGATGTACAGAAGCATTTCTAAAGTGTCCAATACTCTTTATTCTATTTTTTTTTTTTAGGAATACCTTTGAAATTATTAAAATATACATTGGAACTTACTCTCTTTGTCTCTACTCTCATTTTTCTATCCTCATTCATTTTATTAAGGCCATAGTTTGCAGTAATCTATTGGGATTACTCAAAGAGTAAGGATGGCAGAATAAAGTCCTTAATAAGGATCACAGAAAGAAAGTTTCTATGATTAACCTTTCCTGAGGTCATTATCACTTAATTTATTTTTCCAAGCTATTCTGTACCTGTTAATTTCTTTTGAAGAGTCTCTGTTTTTCCTTGCTATTGAAAAGAGTAGAATTGTTAAGAGGAGATCACAAACACTGACTATTTCTTTTTAATTGAAGTGACCTAGCCATACCTTGGATCTGCCTTCCTGCCATGAAGTTTACAATTTTATAATCTCAGTAGTGGAATTCTGTTATTTTAACCCTATACTGGATACTCTAATAATCCATACTTTAGTGCAATGAAAGTGCGAGTTTTATCTTGTGATGCAACTCAGATTACAGACGTAAGTTTTCACTCAAGGCTCAAAAACTCTAGCTTTTTAGTACTTAAAACACTTGAGAGATATATATCTATATTTAAGGTGTGACAAAATTATTTCCGTTATGTTTTCTAAATTTCTACATTGGAAATGTTGAAAATATTAGCACAGGACAGGTTGAAGTCAAACTCTGCAGTACCTGATGTAAGTCCTAGTCTTAGGTCTATGCGGAAGCTTTTAAAATGTTAGAGATTTTTTTTCCACATTTTAAAACATGAAGAAGAGAAAATTACTGAAAATGAAACGGGAAGCTTGATTTTAAAGTTGTTTTCTTGAGACATTCAAAAGTGCTTGACTTAGATCTGTCTTGAACTGGAGATCTGTGTGCGGTCCCAGGGCCATGATCTCATCGGAATCACAGAAACATGGTGGGACAGCTCCCACGACTGGAGCGCTGTCATGGAAGGCTCTGTGCTCCTTGGGAAGGACAGGCTGGGAAGGCGAGGTGGGGGAGTTGCTCCTTATGTGAGAGAGCAACTGGAATGCACGGAGCTCAGCCTGGGGGGGGATGACGAGCGAGTGGAGAGTTCGTGGGTAAGGGCTAAAGGGCAGGCTAATGTGGGAGACACTGTGGTGGGGGTCTGCTACAGGCCACCTGACCAGGACGAGGAAGTCGAGGAGGCCTTCTATAGTCAGCTGGAAGTAGCCTCACAGACACAAGCTGTGGTCCTCATGGGAGACTTCAGCCACCCTGACATCAATTGGAGGGACAACACAGCCAGGCACAAACAGTCCTGGAGGTTCCTGCAGTGCATGGATGATAACTTTTTGACATAGGTTGTGGAGGAGCCAACGAGGAGAGGGCGGGGTACTGGACCTCGTGCTGACAAATAGAGAGGAGCTTGTTGGGGGTGTGAAGGTGGGGGCAGCCTCGGCTGCAGTGACCATGAGCTGGTGGAGTTCAGGATCCAACGAGGAGGGAGCAGGGCTGTAAGTAGCCTTGCAACCATGGACTTCAGGAGGGCCAACTTGGGCCTCTGCAGAGACCTCCTTGGAAGAATCCCAT
>VZSV01000111.1:2286369-2304287 GCA_013398735.1 Nothocercus julius
TTTTTTTCTCTCCAGACTGAACACATAGGAAAATGTTTTCTCTTTTGCATGAGTAAATACCATATGAAAAGGTTGTAAACCAAAGTATTTGTGTTCGTTATTGTATGCAAAAATAATGCTTTTCATTCAGAAAGAAAGCCTTGTAACATATAAGCTAAAGCTTAGAATAAGGGTGTATTTTCTGGAGAGAGTGGCCAACCATTTTGAGGAAAGAATGCAGGAAAACACTAGAGAGCATTTGCTATTCTTGGTCTCTCATTTAAAATAGTGATATTTAGTAATACCAAAGATCCTACTTGACACAGTTGTCCTTCTGTTACAGTGCAATATTTATTCCTGTGGTTCTTGTTTTTTGTAAAGATAAGTTTATGCTGTTTTCAGTATAATGAAACAATTCATTCAGAAAGCATTTAAACATTCGAAGAAACGAAATGCTTGCTCTGTCCTTTCAGTTCTTGGATGGAGGCCCTTTATGTGCGTGGGAGGTCAAAAGTTAATGTCAAGCTCTCAAAATAGATCTTTCAAGCATAAAATGTGCTAAATATTACCCCTCAAACCTTTTTTTCTGAATGTATATTTTTGTTTTTGTACTTCAGGACATGTTAACATGTTCTTAAAGATTGACAAATTATATAACATACCAGTTTTTTAATCACTATTTCTAATACATGCAAATATAAAACAAATATATTTTCCAGATATTACAAATCTTCTCTAAAATATCAATGAGAAAATAGAGCACCAAATATTCTATTTGCAGTTCATGAAAACACAATTTAAAAAGGAAACGATTTTGTGTGGTTTTTTTTTGTGTGTGTGTTTCTTAGTTATGCTTTTGAATATGGTAATTATGTTTGATATAGGAAAACATCAAGCAATATAGATTTTTTTTCTAGTTACGATGAGTGAAATTTCATTCAGTGGAGAGTAACTGTCCAGTGGAGAATAATTAACCAGTCGGGGGAGGGGGTAGAAGAGGTAGAAAAAAACAAAAACCTACGTTGTTTTGCGTGAGGCATGAAGATCACGTTTTTCTAAGAGTTGGGTTTTTTTTTGTTTTGTTCTGTTTTGTTTTGTTTTGTTTTGTTTTGAAGTAAATACATCTTATTTCTCCCATGTTAAAAATAAGGAAAATCACTAAGATTTTGAATACTAACAGTATTTGTCCTTGCTTTTGATTAAGCAAAGGAAGAGTAGTTTATACTGTCCCTGAAATGGTGTTGTTAGGAATATGAATTATGTCTGTCTGTTCATAAGTAACAGAAAATGAAAGAGACTTGAAAGGAATTTAAACAATAAACTTCCTTGTAAGAAACACTCAAAGACTTCTGAAACATAAACTTGAAGAGTAGATGTTATTATTTCATTTTACAAATGTGTATAACAATAGAATATGTCATACTATTAGAATATGTAAATACAGACTATGATAAGACATGAGTAATATCTAAATTATTTACCATTAAGCCGTCCTGATGCTTTTCTTGGTAACGGTTTATTATAAGGAGCCTTAATTATGAGACTTCTTTTGCCCTGAATTAAAGATTTTTTTTCTTAGAGATATTAGTTGAATGTTAACCAGCTTATAAACTGTTCTTTAGCATGGTTGTATTTTTTTCAACATTATTTTAAACCCATGTATTAGATAGGCTTATTTAATGGCTCAAATAACACCAAATATAGAAGTTAAGGACAGTTTAATGTCATTTGGCTTTGTTGATCTGAAATAGCCTCCATAGTTGCTGACAAGAGCTTCCTTTTCTCTTACCTTTTATATAACAACCTACCTCATTTAATAATAAAGTTAATAAAGTCAGAGTGTTCTGACTTGAGCCTCATATTACAGTACCCGAAATAAACTGATCTCAATGGGAAGTTCAGCTCCCAGAGTTCTACCAGATGGGCTACAGGACCTGCACAATTTCTAATATTTTCTGTTGGATTTACCAGCACAGTTGAATGATGATAGGTGGAATATAAAAAGAGGTTAGGAGAGTCAACCCAGTCTTTATTCAGACAGCAGGTGAATCACTTTTTATAAGGTCAAACGAACTTAGGATGTTCTTAATAATTTTGATCATAGTCATCATATTATTTCCATTTTCTATTTACTAATGCATTGCAAAAAGCATTACAATACATACTGGTTTGTAGGTAACTGTAAGTGATACTGGCCTCCTGTAAGGAGATCACAGTTAAAATAATGAGCAAAGATAAGTGGTTGGGCGAGGAGTCTGTTGATTTATCTACCTGGGTTTTTATGATGAGCAGGTTGCTGCGGCGGTAGCTGAGTGCCGCTGGGAAGGGTGATCGGCTCCTCTACGGTTGTGCTCTGGCGTCGACGCGAGTTGTCCCTGAGCAAGGCTGGTTTCCACAGCTGTGCGCCTCGCAGAGGCAGCGGTGAAGGATCCACGTGGGAGTACTCTGTGCCAAGGGCGATCTGGCCCTCCATCCGCACCCGGAGGGAAGAGCCGGCCTTGCGCCATCCGGCACCGCTGGCGCTCCTCCACGCTGCCTGCTCTCGGGCTTCTTCCGAGGTAATTCATCATGAAGCAGTCTGGTTTTCAGCAGTATTCTGTTAGGCAGAGTTATGGTTAGCATGAATAAAATGTTTCTGCGAATGAAACTTTACTTGCAGCACTGTGTCTTGTCGTAGATCTTCGATCTGAACATGTCTGTTTCCTCCAAGCCATCTAAAATGGATGGCTGAATGTGGACTGTAACATTGCTGCCCACTAGGAAGTCCCCAGTGTTTCAGAAGGATGCTTTCAAAGCAGCTGGGAGGAGAAGATCGCGCGGGATGCAATGTTGTCCTCTTTTGAACCCTCTTCCAAAGCTCTGTAAGATCTTGAGGAGTTAGTGTTCTTCTCTGAAGGCAGCCAGTTTATCTCTTCGCTCATTTTCTTGCCTCTAAATTGTACCCAGGCCATAAAATGATAGCTCCAGCATTGTGAAAATTATCTGATGCTAGCTTGAAAAGATAAGGAGGTTTCTCTGTTTTGTTGTTGTTTTTGTTTGTTTGATTGATTGTTTTCCAGAATTAAAGGTGCGGGAGAGGAAGACACTGACTTCCGTAATGGTCGTGTAGTAATAACGCGTGGTTTTGATTATCTGGCACAAGGCTATATTTGATTAACTAGATCTCTTGTAAAGGAGTTTGAGAGTTCTGTTTCAGTAAAAAGCTTGAATTAATATTCATTTAAGGAGCTGCATAACATCCGTTGAATTTCCACAACTGTTGTCCATTCAGTGTCCTATTCAGGTTTTCTTGCAGGAGTCACTTGGAATGTCTTAATTTTGTCGCTACTACCGTGAGGCTGTGTGTAAGTTTTATTTCTTCAAGTTTAGTGGCTGCACTAGAATGCCAAGCAAAGTTTATTATCTGCTCAAACACAGGCAGATTAAATGTGTAAAGAGATTTTACTCTGCTTTAGAAAGCATTCAGACTGAATTCAACAATTTGATTTATATTCAGATATTAATGAATTTGAGAGGAAAAATGAAAAAGAAGCTAATTCATCGGTATAGGTAATGGACTCTGCTTTTATCATCCTGTCCTGGAAAAGAAAATGTATCATTTTAATGGATAACACTTGTTTAGTTTTGTATAAACATTTACAAAATGTTCAAGATTATTCTTGAAACAATTCACTGTAGATTGATGTTTATATTTCACACTGCTTTTTTTTTTTTTAATGTATTGTTAACATTCTGAGATGTATTCATGAAATTCTAGCAGTTTTTGCTTTGGAAGGAATCTTTATTTGTCTAGTTAGGCTCTCCTCCCCTCCCTATTAAGCATAAATATGCTTAATGTAATTGTTATCAAGACTTGTCATCTTTTCTTCCAGAAACTTCAGTCGTTTCTTCATGATTTGTTATCTAAAAGGATGAGAAACTGTCAGTCCCGCATATTTGTTTGTACATCATTTGTGGGGGTCAGCGTGGGCAAGGGTACATAGGTGCTCAGCTTGCTGCCTTTTCTCCTTATTTTCCTCTCCATGGCAGTGGAAAGAGACCTTAATTTTGTTCCAGAACTTGCTTATAGTGTTGTAAGTGAGGTTGCTCATAGGTGAGCTTCTCTCCATCACAAGTGAATTTTGCTACAGACTTGCTCGGTCTAAGGCCTAGTGCCGTAAATGGCTTTTGGAAGCGACCCCAAGAGACTGGTGCAAGTGGTGGGAGAGGCTTGCTGTTCTGCTCAAGCTCCTGGGGTGATCCCGTGCACTTTCTAGCATGTTTTGCATATCGTGTCACCTAAAATGTTAGGCCAGGCTAGCCAGAATTCCGCACAGTTTCTGTGTTTTCATATGGGACATACTCAGTTTCAGCAGAAATGTGATCCTTTTGCATCCTTCCGCTGGAACAGCAGCAAAAGAAGTCACAGTTTTTCTTTAGCTGTGTTAGCAGTAGCAGAGAGGACATAAAACTCTCTTCCAAGTGAAATACAACTTTAAGTTAAAAACGTTTCTCTTCTCATGTGTCATCTCTGTTACTGCTTTAACTCCTAATTCTCATAGAAGCCATAGAAGCTAATCTGCTTCTTAATACCTGATAAATTTATGATTTCATTTATGATTTCAGCTTTTTGTTGTTGTTGTTTTTTTGTTTGTTTGTTTGTTTTGTTTTGTGAGACAGTTCACAACACTTATTTTCTTCTGGGTAAAATATTTGGTGAAACAATGTTGGTATAGTAACACTGCAAGCAGAAGACCGGTCAGCAGATACGTATGTCATGCTGGAAACGTTAATTCTGCATAGAATGCAGTCCATTCTGTTAATCCCACTCAGAAAAATAAACTCACCTTCCAGGTACCTCTGCCACTTGTAGTTGCGGGATCCAAAGCTAAAAGCCAGGCTTCTCTGAATGAGTACATTGGTAGTTTAACGAATCTTAGTAAATTTATGTGGATGGCTGTTAACCAGGTTGCAGGTTTTGATTTTGACCGCTTTTTCTTTTTGCTTTTCTATTAAGGGGCTCCTTTTTATCTCTTCCCCTTTAGAATTGTCTAATTTAGATTAAAAAATAGCAAGGCCTTGTTTAGGATCATTTGTTCTCTGAGCAGATGTCAGTGTGAATTTTGCCTTGAGAAAGGCATTTTTTTATTTTAGTTGAAAAACAACTTCATATTTGATCACACAAGATACAGCTCTTCGGATTTGTGTGAATTACAGTGTAGATAAATGTGAAAGCAGATGCAGGTGTACGTTGTACAGCAGCGTGTGATAAAAAACTAGGCTCTGGATCTTGAATCTTTTTCACGTGATTCTCCCAAATTTTCCTTGGCAGCTGCTGCTTGAAATTTGAAGCCACTCTGCCATGAGCTGCTTTGATAGTTACTCAAAATGAACCATGTTTTAAGGTTTACTGTAAGTTTCCCTGAACAAAAAGTGGTGTTTTATGATTTTGTTGTTTCTTTTTTGCAGGATGTGTACCACGAAAAAATAGCTGTAATGAAATAAATGGTGCATGATCTTTTTGCGCAAGGGGTGGCTGCGGCCTTTGAGCAACCTGGCTTCTTTCCTGGCTGTGCTTTTGGACATAATCCCACTGGGGGGCTTTGAGATCTCTGGCTGTGAAGTCCTTGTGCGTGCAATAATACTGGTCAGTTTCGCTGTTGGAAGGAGAGAGCTCCTGGGAGGTGTTCAGAGGTTCATAGGGTAGGAAGCTGCTGTACTCTTTCTAGACTTCTCAGGTTGATAAGCCTATATGGTCTGCTTCAATGGGAGTTTATCCCTGTTTGAGAGGATTAAACCCTCTATTTAAGACAGTTGATTAAAACTTTGGCTTTATTTTTTTATCTGGAGTGAAATGTACGATATGTCAAATAACTAACTAGCTTGGGTTCTTGAATCCATGAACTCTCTTGTTTCGGTCACGCTTTAGCCTTTGCTCCAGAGAAGTGCCCAAGGGTTGTGTCAGGGTCATGTTTTTGGTGGACAGCTGCTGTTTCTAGCAGATCAGGGGGGTGGTTGGGGTTGCTGTTCCAGGGCAGCGAGGGATGGGGTTGTTTGCGGTTTAAAAAAACGAAACTTCGAGTGTGCTGTGTGGCCATCAAGTTTATGCTGGCAGATGAAAACAGATGACTCGTCTGGCTTCAGAGAGTGGATGCAGATTTTGATTGATTTAAACATGCAGTGGCAGCTGGCGGGAAACTGACTTCAGGACACCTTTGCTCTGTTGCCCTCATTTCAGCTCATCTTGTCCTTTCACCTCTGCTTCCCCTGCTTAATCAGCTAGACCTGTCCTGGGATGATGGTAGTAGCAGTGGTTAGCAGAAGCAGCAAGGCATCCAGGTTCCCCTCAGACATCAGGGTTTTTTTTTACCAGCTTTAAGTTTTCTTCTTGTCACCAAGCAGAACAGACCTATTTGAGAATCCTGTTTAGTTTATTGCCAATGTTATTACTGTTTATTATGGTGATAAATAAGGTTTTAGGCTTGTGTTGCTGAGCTGTATTTCTTAACTTGCTCTGTAATGTGTGTGTCAGTAAAAGTCTCAATCTCCTCATAATGCCGGTCATAGGTCTTTAATAGGCATGGGGTGTGTGTGCAGATGTAAATAATACATAAATCAAATCAGGGCTTGGAATTGTAGTAGAATAGTAATAGTAGTAGTTCTAAACCCCAGCCTTCAGTAGGAGTAATGCTGCAATGAGCAGCTTTGCTTACCTAACCTTTGTAATTCATTGTGCTCAACTCTTCCTGTTTTTTTTTTAGTTAATGACTTTTTTTTTTTCTTTTTTAATCACCTTATTTTTTGGGGAAAGTATCTGAATAAGCTTCTTGGGATGTACAAGTATTTCATATACTATCTCTATTAGTAATTTTCACCTAAATTGAATTTTTGGCCGAAGGACTTGACTTAGTGGATAAAAAAAATCTAAAGTAGGGACTTTCTTCCCTTTGATAACGATTTAAGAGAAACTACTAATATGAAATTACAGAAGTTCTTACATACTGTGCCAAAATGAAGATTTTTCACTTCCTCTTTCTGTGTGTGTGTGTGTGTGTGTGTGTGTGTGCTCCTTAAGTATTTTCATATCTGTCTGTCTTTTTCTTTTATCCTATTTTAGTGTTTCCTGTCCTTGGAAATTTTGCATGACTTCATTTTTCCTCAGGATTAACTTTGCCCCTCTACACATAACACACCATGCAGTTAAGGACAACTCTTCACTGATGCTGCAGTTGAACCAGAAGATTAATCTGTGGGAAGAAGCAGCTTAATTCAGCACTGGGAAATCATCTTGTTTGCAAGTTTTAGTATACTCTTAGATCTCCAAGTATAATTGGTTGTTCTTTGGCTGACAAAGTCACCCAATTAAAAAGCCGCAAAGCTAAGTAAGATAGAGATTCTTTATGTTTTATGTGTTAGAATCTGCTTTGACTTTTTATATTGTTTGTTGTATATGATAACTTCTACAGACTTACTTTCAAAGTACAGGTTATCTGAACTACTATCTTTTCTAATGTAACAAATTATGTTATCAGAATTGTTTTCTTTCCAATTATCTGACTTTGCTATTTAAACTTGCAGTATGGAATTAAAAGATTTAAAACCTTCATTTTTTTAAAGCACAGAGGATTGCACCAGCATGAGCTTTTTATTTCATGCCAAGTTTGCTTTTTGTGACTTTGAAGGAATCTGGATTTCCTCTTGGAAAAACAAAATGTTGTCTGAAAATGGAAGACACTTTGTATTTGAATGATGTTTAGTGCAAATGATTTTCTTAGGCCTTAGTTAGAGCAGAACTTTTAGTAAAAGAATTAATCTTGCCAAAAGGGTATAGTGTAAAAAATTCTCTGTCTTAAGCGTTCATGTTGAACAGAGTTTCATGCTGAATAGGTGACGTATCTTGTAGGAAGAAAAAATGTGTGGTACATTATTTCACTTTATATGAAAGACCATGTAAGATTTAGAGAAATGGAAAAACTGAGATCACCTAAGAGTGCTTTTTCAGTACTATTTTGCGTAGGTCTGGATTTTTATAAACTCACGTTCTCATAAACTCTCCTCATCTCATGTTTGCTCCCCTCTGGCAGTTTCCAGAAGTAAAAAGATACCACCTGTCACTCATGTGAATCGGAAGCAGTAAGCATAGCGTTGATCCAGGACTAAGTGTTGCCTATAAAATATCACCTGTCTGCAGGTGTTAGCGAATACTAGTTCCTAGGCTGCAGTGAGGAGACTTCTGCTTGGGCCTTGGAGATGATGCACAGGGGTGCAACTTATCGTTTGTACTTGTGTGAAGTAGATAGATGCAACGACCTTACAAGGAAGGAATGGCTGCCTTGTTAACACGTATGACCCAAAATTTAATTACAGCTGATTTTATCTGGTTTGGAGGTTAAAGTTTGCAGAACTGTAATTGCTATACTGTTTTCCCTCCCCCTTTTCTAAAATGAAACTTATCTAAGGGTTTTGTATTGCTTCTTATTATAATGTCCTTAAAGTTGGCCAACTAAGATAGTATATGTAAGTTTCTGGATTTTTGTGATAGTATGTCACCCCAGTTAGATGTTGCTGAGAATTTTATCTTCAGGAATGGAGATTTAGGCTTACTACCTTCGAAGTGCAGCGGCGTATTTAGATGTTTTGGATTATGTTTTTTCTTTTAGTGAATAGTTTAGTTATTTTCTCATGGCTGTCCTTTTACTATTCCAATTTTGTTCTCAAAATGCAAGTTACAATTCAGTGTTGGTTTGGTTGTTCCTGTATGTTACTGTTTTAATATGGAACTAGTCTTACAGTTTCTGTGCAAACAGTGTAAGCACTTGACACTGTTCTGTCCTGCTCTGATCAAGCTGTCTGCTTTGTGCAGGAAAGTTGTTTGTCCAGTGACTGAAGTGTATCCTTCTTATTTGTCTTGCAGGAACGGGAGAGAGTGGCAAAAGCACGTTCATCAAGCAGATGAGAATCATTCATGGATCAGGTTACTCTGATGAAGACAAAAGGGGCTTTACAAAACTGGTGTACCAGAATATATTTACAGCAATGCAGGCCATGATCAGAGCTATGGATACCCTCAAAATCCCATACAAGTATGAACACAATAAGGTGAGATTTTTATTTTCATAGCTGAAGCTCTTCCTCTTTTTATCTTTAGAAAATGTATGGAAGGCATCTAAAAAACTATACATGGCATATAACTTGTATTGTACTTCAAGTTTGGAAGAAAAGAGCTTCTTTCAGCTCCTGCCTCTACCACTCTGCCCTTTACACTGCCCTGACAAAACAGAGGAGATGAGAGCTCCTCTTAACAAGATGTCTGGGGGATTTGTTATGGGGAGCAATTTAAGGGAAGGCTGGTGGTTGCCTATGGCTTTAGTCATCTCTTTTCCTTTCCTCACAGCCTATGTTATGGCCAGAGCACAGTTAAACCATTCTTATGGTCTTTTACCAGTACTGCTTAAGCTTTGCCATTATTACTTGGGGAAAAAGTTCAATTTAATAGAAAAATAAGTGGGGGTAGCTGCTTGTGTGTGAGCATATTACAAAACAAAATTTGACACAAGGCCTTAGGACAAGCAAATTCATTTGAGACTGATGACATGACATCACTGATATTTAGGAGGAGGAAAATACATTTAAAGCATTTTTAAGGTTTATCTTTGACTAGCCTGATTTCTTTCTAATATCCATGTTTTTTTTTTTTGTTTGTTTGTTTGTTTGTTTGTTTTTTGGTTAAAGAAAGAGTAAAATATTTTAAGCATTCCATAAAGGAGAGTGAAATTCTATTTGCTTTGCTTGAATAGAAGGGGGGGTTATGGGGAGGCACAGAATTACATGGCTATATCTCCCACTCCTTGCCATGGGAGTGGTACATCTTTAAGAATGGTCCTGATTTTTACTATTGACTCATTATCAGTAACTATGTTGGGCAAAGAGGTTGCATTCTCTCATGTGTGGAAGGTTTACCTTTCTTTGAATCTTGTGAAAGGAGATTTTATTTTTCTTCTTTTAATTAATCTTGAAGGAAAATTATACTTACTCTGCTGGATTACTTAAATTCTTTTATTCTGGTATTTGTTCAAATGTCAGAAACTACTGAAGAGGAGGGAAATTTGTAATAAAAAAATAAGCTTCTCTTAACCAGGGAAAAGAGGATGAAATAAATTAGTGTTAGGATAAAATAAATTAGTGTTAGGATAGAAGCCTTTTGTGCTTAAATACATGAAGTTTGATGATGAAAACTGAACTGCAATACATGTTTTAAAGTATCCAATTTAGAAATAGGATAGATGAAGCTTATTACTAGCTTATTCCTCTCTCTCTCTCTCTCTCTCTCTCTCTNTTAGGAAACATATGGAGGATCTCTAAAAGCTATATATGGTGTATGACTTACACTCTATTTAAAGTTTAGAAGAAAACAGCTTTTTCCAGTTCTCTGCCCTTGGCACAGCGCTGACCAAACAGAGGAGAGGAGAGAATTCCTCCAATGTGTCTGTGGGATTTGTCATGGGGAGAAAGCTAAGGGCAGGCTGGTGTTTGCCTATGGCTTTAGTAATCTCTTCCTCCTAGCCCATGCTATGACCAGAGCACAGTCAAACCATTCTTGTCTTTTCCAGTGCTGCTGAGGGTTTGCCGTTAATATTGCTTGGGAAGAAGTTCAAATTAATTGAAAAATAGTTGGAGATATCTGCTCACGTGTCAGCCTTTTTATGCAAGGACTTAAGACAAGAAAATTCACTTTAGACTGATAGCATCACTGAAATTTAGGAGGTGGAAAACAAATTTAAAGCATTTTTAAGATTTATCTTTGACAAGTCCAGCTTCTTCCCATGTTTTATATTAGCCTATTTAAAGAAAGATAAAATGTTTAAAGCATTCCATGAAGGACAGTGAAGTGCTTAATATTTACTTGAATAGAAGGGAGACCTACTGCATGGGAAGGCACAGAATTACATGGCTGTATCTCCCACTGCTTGCCATGGGAGTGTGTGTTTTATGTTTGATAGCAGTGTTGATTTGTGGTGTTAACAAATTATCAGTAACTTTGTCTGACAGGTTTAGTTCTCTCATAACTGAAAGGCTCACCAAAAAGGGCATTAGGGCATTTAGTTATTTTTGGTTGACAAATATGCTTAAGAGGTGAAAACTGAGTGGCAGGACGTGTTTTAAGGCATCTTATTTAGAAGCAGGAAAGATGAAGCTTACTACCAGGTTTAAAACCACATTTTTTCTCCATTCAGATCAACCAGAGTCACTGCATCTCATTATGACTTTGTTCATGACATAATGGTGCAGTAACCAAAAATATTGCATGAGCCTGGGCTTTTCAGTGGGAAGTTACGCAGATTCTGCTGTAAAAATCCATATAGTTAGCCTTCTTTAATGTGGGGAAGTTCTTAGTTTTTCTGTGCTTGTTTTTTGTTTTTAAAGGCCTTTAAAAAGTTGGAAAAACTTAAATAGTAAACGACAGAATGTTGAAATGAACTTCCTTGTAAGACTGAATGCTAGCGATGCTGGGTTTCATTTTGCCTCCCAGAAATAAAAATGAAAGGTTTTTTTTAAATTTAAAAAATTCATTTGTGTGTATTTCAGCTTGCTAGCTCCATGTTTTTGCTGCAATGGAGACTCAATTTCTTGACATACTTGAAAAGTTGGTTGATTGTGAAGCGCATATTTTTCTGCAAAATTGGTATAGACTGCTGTTTTGCTGTGGCATCTAGAAGTCCAAATTATAAATCTTTTTTTTTTTTTTCTTGAATTTTGTACTATGGAGTGCATAGTCTGTAGTTACTATTCAATTTTTTTATTGGATTTCTTCTTTTTGTAGTTGAAGCCAGTTAGTAAGATGTGGCATAGCTGTATATGCATAGTCAGACCTTTCCATTTAGAGCTGTTCACTTTCTCTGTGCAAGAATAACTTTACTGAAAGTGAGTTTATCTTTGCTGTTTCACAAGCATTCTCACCAGTTTTAATATGCCCACATGTGGAATATGTGGAATAAAGTAAAACTCCTCAAATAATTGGTTCTAGACACAGTTTTTTAAAAAAGTTCTGTCTGGAAATAGAGTAGAAAACAAATATGTTACTCAGTCATGCCGTACTACTGAGGACTACTTTTATGCTTTGTATACAAAGTCACTTTAAAGCTGTAAACTTCTTTTTTTTTAAAAAGTCTGTTGAAAACAAACTCTTTAGCTTAGCAGCCTAGAAAACACAGGAAGGGCATTTCCTATTAATTTGAATCTCCTATCAGGAAATCCTATCTCTGGAGAGAATATCTCAAAGTTTGAGTAACAATGTATTTTTAGCACACTATTTGTTTTCCACAGTACTTTATAAAACTACAGTTCAAGCTGATGTTGATGTGATTGTGCCTAAAAATGATGGTAAAGTGTCCCTTTTCCCTGCCCTCCGAAGTCTTCATTTTTAGGGCTAGTTTTGGGATCATGTTTTTGTCTTGCTGTAGTAGTTATTTTAACTTCAGTAAAGAATCATTAAAATTGGGTTGTTTTTTAATCCCTGAGTGCATCTACAATTCGAAGTATTAACTTGTCAAAAAGTAGTATTAAAATTTAGTGTCTCAGTAGTGCTAGGGTATTGTATCAGGCAAGACATTCCTGTTAAACTGCAGGATATGAGCTCTACTGAAGCTGAAGATAAGGAGTCAGCATCCCTTCCTTAAGGAATTTGTCTGTCAGAGGAAATGGTGGCTAATTGTTTGGGTTTTAGTTTCCTTTTGGGTAAATGTTGTTATATTTTGTTGCTTATTTTTAACTAGAAGTTGTGAAGTCTTTATGGGCTCCTTGAGTTTTAGAGTGAAAAACATTTATCAAATGCAGAAAAGCATTGTTTAGCTGCATACAGAAATGTGAACAAGCAGTTACTAAAATTACCAGTCTTTGCAAAATTTTTGTGGGTGTACTCAAGTCAGGGCAAGCATAGACATTCATATTCACCTTTAAAAAGTCTAAAATACATTTCTTTCTTTTTTTCAGCGGATTAGAAGCTGTTTCAAATTTTCCATTTTGAAAGTCCCCATTTTTTCTATTTTTTACATGCTTTGGAAAAGCTGTTACAATTAAGGCCTTTTCGTGCTAATTAGATTTTTTCAAGTTTATGACTTTCTGTTTTTCTTCATGTATAAGGCAGATTTAAAATTTGCATCCTTAATTAGCTAAGCTAATTCATAGGTACAGTATGTTAGTAAATTGCATGTTCATGTTTTGCAAGTTTGGAGGGTGTCTAGAAGACTTTCAGAGTATAAATTACGTGCCAAGTAGCTGGTTTGAAGAAGTTCCTGTGTTTTTAGATATTTGTTTATTTTCAAACACAACCTCTGGTTTGAATACGTATGCTGTCTGCCTTCTTGGTGTGCAGCCGGGTATGTCCATGTTCTTGGTGCACAAAGAGGCTCTTCGTGTCTTGCCTTGGTCCTTGATGGTCCTTGTCCAGCTATTTTTTTGGACCATCATCAGAAGGCCTTGGGCGAACCTCTCAGGACTCAGTGCACCATGTGTGGGGTGGAGAAAGAGCCGGACCTTCCTGGTGGCAAGAGCATTAACATAGCGGCTGCCTGACCCCACGGTGGTCCCTGTGCGCTGTTTGTACCACTTCACGGCTGTTTTGAGGTTTGTGTTTCTGTTTATCCAAATAAGCCAAAATACTGGGATAAAAAACGTTAAAGACAGAGAGGTTTAGAATAAAGCAGGAACTGGACCTTGTGTGCGTGCTGGTATGAGGATCTGTTTACTCAATGGTGGTTACTCCTTCAAGGATCATGTAAAACAAGAATCTGCTGAGTACTAAGTAGGCATTTAATAGCTTTGATGTGCAGGATGCACTAGGTTATCTCTTGGACTATGCTGGCAAGTCACAGTGTGTAGAAACAGATTTGTGCCCCGTCTGAGCATTTTAACAGGTGTTCTGACGTAAAAGAACTTTTCTGCAGTGTACTGCACAACTTCTGAGTGTAGATGCAGATGTGATATTGGCAGTTAATCTGCTTTTTCAGGAAATAAAAGGAATATTTAGTTTGGATTGGAAGGGTGTTTTACTGTCGCCAATTTTTATTAAGGATAGGTATCAATGATGATATTCCATGAAACATTCTATTTTTGTGTCTAAACGAAAACATGGTATGTTCATTTATCTTTTGATAATAAAACGGAGGCCAGAATAATCCATCCTACCAGCTCCTGAGAGTTAAACGTACTTAATAAAGGCCTGTGCCACAACCAAACAGAACAATTCTTATGTAATTTTAAGCTTGAGGAAGAACAACTTTCCTGTGAGGGTGCCAGAGCCCTGCACCAGGCTGCCCAGAGAGGCTGTGCAGGCTCCTTCTCTGGAGATCTTCCAAACCCGCCTGGCTGCCACCCTGTGCCCCGTGCTCTGGGTGTCCCTGCGTGTGCAGGGGGTTGGACTAGATGATCTCTAGAGATCCCTTCCAATCTCAGCCATTCTGTGATTCTGAAGCGTGTGGGTCTTTTTTTAATGTCGTATATGAAACCATGTAATCAGATAAAATTGTACATGTGTGCTAGGCTTTTTTTTTTTTTTTTTTTTTTGCTTTGGAAAAACTTTTTGTATACATTTTTGTGTACTTCCTTTGATGCCCCTATGCATTTCTTTAAAGCTGGTTTCATTCAAATTCTGGTTTGGAAAAGGCCTTTGGAAAGCAGAAATCTTTTGCAGTAAGGCCTCAGTACTTCTTTTTCCCATAAAATTGGACTTTTCTGGCCTTCCTTTTTTTTCTTTCCCTCTTTCTTTCTCTATCCCTCTGGAGCTTTTTTATACTGCCTTGACCTTTGAAAAAGTAAAAACTGTAAAGTAAAGGGTTGAAAATAAAACCACTTAAAACAGTGCAAAAGTATACTGGGTATTATAAAATATATTGCAGTCAGTAGTCTGCAAATAAAAATAAGGACAAAGGAAGAATAAAAGGTAGTGATTATTTTATATATATTTTGTGGAGCTTTTAATTTAAATGTGCAGTAACAATTTGAGGAAGGCAACTTGAACATTTATTTTTTCCTTAAGAAAGGGCTCATTTGTTTTTCTAACCACCTGCCCCTTCATAACCAGCTTGTAAAGCACCTCTTCTGCAGCTACACAAGTTACCTGGTTCTGTGGTAATCTGGTAGGTGCCATCAGAACTGGACTAAGACATTGCTAAAAGATCTGAAGAGCATTTGATACAGTTTGTACAGAGCATAAAACTGCAATTTACAGAAGAGAAAGTTGGAGTTACTCATGTGGGTATGTAGGTTTGTTCTTGGTGTGGAAGGTGTTGAAGAATACGTGTGGAGAAATGGAGGAATATGTGAATGGACAGACCTATTTTTAAAGGGCTTTCAAGAGACTAAGTGAGGGATTTATGCAGGGATGAATATTGCAACCTGCAGGTGATTTCTAAGGATGATTGTGAGGCTTGTAGGGAGTGTTTTGACTTGTGTGATCATGATAGTTGTAAAAGCATGTGGCTTCTCAGTTTGTGTAATTATCCTGCATTGTGTGTAGCTGATTCACTGCTCGTGAACCAAGCTTGCAAGCTTGCAGGGAGGAATCTAAATCTGTAACAGCGTTTTTTTCCGTGTGGAGTCTTGAAATTTTTGAACTTCATCTGTGGGTAATTATAGTGCCACTGATGAGGAAAACAAATCTCACAGGCTTATTATTAGACTAATTGTGAAAGGCCTCACTTCAAGCACGCAGTGTTTTAGCAAGGCAATATTTATAAATAAAGCCCTCCCCGTAGGAGAAGGGCATGGCAGTGCAGTCTTTTAGTTCACGTCCTCCTTGTGTGACACACAGCGATGTGACCCTGCTGCCCTTGCCAGCGCGGGGTAGTCATTCACTGCGCTGCCATTGCAAAACACTTGGAGCAGCAGCTCCCTCCTGTGAAAACACAGAGGTTTTCCTTATATCTCTCTATAAAAATAAACGTGCATTTTAAAAGTGTCATTTTTTTAGGATAAGGGCTTCGGCGAGGCGCAGGTGCCATCCGGCCCGCTCTGCTCTTCCCTGGAGCCCGCGGTGCCTGTGTCCTCCCGCTCACGGGACTCTGCCTGTCTGTCCCTCTTGGGACACTCGTCATCTCTTGTGGTCTTCCCACAGAGCTTCCTGTCTGCTGCTCCCTGACGATATCGTGTGAATCAGCAATGTGGGTGGTGGTTTACCCATCTGACAGATGAGAACACTGCAACAACAGTATTTTCAATATTCTTCACTGAAATCAATCCTATTCAGAGAAGTACTTTCTTAATTTGCACTAGCAATGCGTTTCTGCAATCCGTTAGTGTCTTGCTGTTTTGTTTTGTTTTATCTGCTATCTATTGACTAGAATATACAGTAGAAAACATTTTGTGGATGCATGTCAAGCAGATGCTATAACTGTCTGGGTATACCGAAACAGACACCATCCACAGAAGCATTGTCAACATAACGCAGAATCAAATTGTGCCTATTCAACACTGTAATTTTTCTGTGTGTCCTGCATTGCTGGGCTGCACTACATGAGAATTAAATTGCAGTGTTTCTTTCTTCTTGGGAAAGGAATGGAAATTAGATTTCTCATATGAAACTATCCCAGTGAAAGGAAATTTAAATAAATATACTTTGGAAGGGGTTTGGCAGAAGTGCATGTGTTGGTATAAAGGGGATGATGGAACGGAGATAAAGGCTGAACTGTTAATGACCTGTTCTCAAGGTAAGGGTTAATTCCTGAAGATAGTTTTGTTAGTAGTGCTTCTGCAGTGTTTAGATTGTCTCATTAAGTCATTATTCTTTGAACATGACAGAGTTATTTCTCAGCAGGGTACCAAATAAATATTTTCCCTTAACACCTTTTTTTTTTTTTTTTTTTTTTTTTTTCCTCACACTACATTTGGTAATTAGATCTCTTTCAATGTATGAGGGCTCTTGTTTGTTATTCAAGGTTACTTTATTTTTGGGAGGGGGGTATTTTCTTTTTGTCTGTGTTTTCAAGTCTCATCTTTGGCATTCTCCATTTCTGATCTTGTGCAATTGTATTTTGCTATAAAATGTTTTGAGTGTAAAATGAGTAAAATAAGAGCTGTTAGACTGCTGCTTCTTCCCTGGCTCCTGTATTCCTGTTGAACATTCAGTGTTTTTGAAATTCGAGTTTCTGAGGAGCATCTTAATTTTCTCCAGAAGTGTGGCTCATGGAATTCACTCCATGGGGACGTAGCTTCATATAAGTGGAGAAAATGAGGTTAAGGTGTCTTGAAATACAGACTTTGTGATTTAGTCAAATTTCTAACCCATTTTGCACAGGGAGAGTTGTATGTGCTGCAGAGTTCCAGAAGATTTTAATACCATGATTATTAAAAATAACTACTTCCTATGACTATGGAAACAAACAGAAAACAGTGTCAAAAGCTTAGGTCTATAATTGGTGGTTTGCACAGAGTACAAAACATCCCTTCTGTGAGCTAAGTGTAAGGATGGTACAGTATCTCCTCTTAGAAGACGCAAAAATGCAATGCATGCTTTTACGATGAAGTAATTTTGACTCAGAAGCTGGAGTTCATAGACACTCTGAAAGGCTGGATAAAATGTGCTTAACCAGAACCCTACCACACCCAGAATGCAGACGTCTGAATTCATCTCCATCTCCTAATTATGTCTCAGTGCATCAGCAGATGAATGTAATGAAAGCAACAAGGATAAATCTTCGCTGTTATGAGATGTTACTGGTGCCAGCACTGTTACAGCCTATAAATAAAATCAGTAACTGAGCAAAGCATTTTCTCTTCTGCACTATATGGAATATTTTCTCAGTACAACCAAGTGTACTAAGGCGCTCGTACACTTCAAAATGTTTCTCCTGTTTTGATGGCATCTTGCGATTTTGAGTGTTAGTCTGTGCTGTATTGTGTGCTTTTACAGCATTTTGCTGAGCAGCAGCCCCAGTGGGTAGTACTGAAGTGTTAATACGTAGACC
>VZSV01000111.1:2304337-2316826 GCA_013398735.1 Nothocercus julius
GCAGCTGTTACCAGACCCTCTTCCTGCTGATCTCAAGTGTGGGCTGCGGCTCCGTTCCTTTCCTGCCTCTGCGTCCTTTGCCCCGCTCGCAGGAGCAGCTCCCAAGGGAGCTCTCCCCAGTAACCCTGCATTTGCTTCACAGTTCAAGGTCATGAATGGAGAGCAGACCGCCCCACGTGTTGTACAGATACAACAAGCTACAGGGTCTCTCTGGAGCTGGGTACTCTAGCTCGCTCCTCTAGCTCCAAGGAGGAGCTATTGGTCTAAGTGACTTGTGGGCTGTAGTAGTGATCCTGCATGCAGTCCCTGCTCTGTCACTGACTCCTCTTGTGGCCCTAAGAAAATCAGTTTTAGTAGAAGTGTTGAATGTGCTTGTTAAATCTGGCTAAGCCAGTCTAAATATGCATAGTAGTGCCTTAGTTTTGGTTTACTTGCTTAATTTCTTTTAATAGCTAGTTTAGCTGCCAGTAAGGTTCTTGCGGGATATCCAAGAACCTGCGTTTGGATATTGGAATGGTTCCCACAGCATTTAAAATCACATTACTGTTGTTTACTTTAAAGATAGAAAACTTTAAGCAAGTGAATTTGAATGTGACAGTTGTCTGTACTCCCCTCTTTTTTTCACTTCTGTGTAAAATAAAATTGGTTCCACCCTTTGTAACATTATTGTACAGAAGTGCTAACATACTAGCCTGGAGTTGCTTCGAAACTTAAATGATTGCAGAAGGAAATGATGTGGATTCCTGTAGTTGTGGCCCTACACCTCGTGGCCACACCCTGCCCGCTCCCAACCTGTGGGTCATGTCTCTTGTCTGCGCCCCTGTAAAGTAACCGTCTTGTGAACGTTAGGGAGGTGCCGTTAGATCACCATGAGCTCTGATGAAGTAGGAGAGGCAGAGTAGGACCCGCAGGATCCATTAGCAGCTGGTGAAAGTCAGGTCAGCCTGTTGATGATGCAGCTTCAATTAAGTAACGTCTGAAGCTAACAGCTTTAGCCATCAGGGGGTATAAAAGATGATAGACCATTCACTACCTTAGGCTTAGCTCTCTTGTCTTATGAAGTGCTTCTTTAAATATATGTTGCTTGGCTTGCTTTCTGGGTTTGACCTGAGCCCTCACATGCAACAATAAAGCATTCTCTAGAAAGTCAGTTAGTCCGTACCAGACTCTCTCCTTGCAGGGGGGATAATTCTTAATGTGCATTCACACACTGACTTCTTAGATGCTACTGGCAATTAAATATGCTTTCTGCTGGTTAAGGCAATGAAGAAACTCTTTTTCCTGAAGTAAATCAGAAAGCAGTAATGTGACTGTTAATGTGAGCAAATAACATCTTACTGCCAGGTCTCATCTCTTTCATACCTGATTTATTGAAGACTTTTCCTTTTACCTCAGAGATGTAACAAAATATCATGTATTTTCATCTGCATTTTGAGATTAAAGGTGTAAAATGTTACCTTCACTGGTCTTCTAATGGAATCTCACATACTGTTATGGAACTTTAACTTTTTTTGCTACTTGGTGGAAAAGTTGCTTTTAGGAAGTGAAATTTCATATGCTGGACATAAAACAGTAGTGATATAAGTGTTTTTCAACTTGTAAGTAAGACTGTTTGTAAAGAACTTCTGAAATACTTCCCATTTTAATATTGGCCATATGAAAAACAGGAATAGAGATGCTAGCTTTACAAATGTATCTTTTCTCTGAAGAAGACAACTACTGTAACTTCCCTTTAAACTGATGAAATTAGTGCTGCCTCTACCATCATCAGTTCTTTTAAATCTTTAAAAAGAAAACCTCTGTTCTCTGCTGAAATGTTTCTGAGAACATTTTAGAGCTTTTTTGATAGTTTGCTAATTGTAGTTTCTAGACCCAAGCAGAAGCTGCACATTGTTACTTTAATACCAACGTTTTTGTTCCTAAGTATGGATTCAGGAGAGAATCTGATAACTGATCTCCTAATTCTAGCACAGAGACTATCGTCTTTAATATATATTTGTTTAAGGTTAGGAAATCTGTCTTCTGGGATAAGCTCTCACAAATGAGTCATAATTCTGGAAATTGCAAGATTGGACATACTCAATTTGTAATAAATAAATGCCAATGCTTTCCTTCATCATGCTCCTTTTTTTAACCCTGCCTTACCTTCCTTCCTCCTCCTTTTAATGTCTTCATTTTTAACCTTCCACTGTCACAGTTTCAATTATACGAAAATACAGGGATGGATTTTGCAAGTGAATGGAAGTGGGACACAGCTACTGGGAAGACAAAACTTCTCTTCCAGCTCTCTTGACTGAAGGCCGCTAACCAGGAGCAGGGTTGTGCCTGGTGGATGGGGAACAAGAGCGTGGGGAGCGCGCTGAGGAGATTCCTCCTCCTCATTGTTCCACGTCCTGGCTTGGGCAGAGAGGGCCTGACTCATTTTCCTCCGCCCAGTCTGTGTTGTCAGCACTGGTGCGCAGCACTTCTTGGTGGTGCGTGTGACCTCCGTGCAGAGGGGACAGTCAGACAGCTGCCGTCTGTAGTCCGTAGGCCAGCTCAGCCTGACATGCTGAACGGCCGGGGTGTGCAGGGTGAGTGCTGCTGCCTACTAGGAAATCACACATGCCAGCAATTGTCCACTTCTCATCATCCACTTCTGCACATGGGCGAATTTATTAGCGACAATCCCACCAGCACCCCAGTCCAGTTGTCTGCGACTCAGCTGTTGTGTGAGTTGCATTCAGTTAATAGGAAGGGGTAGGTTACCCAAGAGCTCTTTCTCCCGCAGGAAGAAAGAGCCTCCTCGTTTTGCTCACTGATTTGCTTGCTTTGTTTTTTCTCACTGATTTCCTTTGCAAGAGATATTCCTGGCAGCTAAGAAGTGTTCAGCAGCTTACACAGAAGCCCTGATACTTGTCTTTCAGATTAGGAGCGGATGGTCAAAGGCTTTCCTGCTCATTTACCTCAAAAAAAAGTGAAGGCAAAGACGTAGTTGAAGTTGCAACTAACAGTACGAGGGCCTTTGCTGTGTATTCCTTCTGCAGGCAGACTGCAAACCCTTTGACAGCAGGGTCCCTCCAAGCACACTTCACAAGTGTAGTGGAAGCCATCATAAAAAAAAAATTTTATAAAACTGTAATTTGAACAAATACTTAAGGAAATGCTTGAACTTTATTGCATGAATTGATGTAGATTGGCCTATAGTTATCCTCCCTTTTCTCCCCTGAAGGCTTCTGTGACTCAGCATTAATTACAGCGAGTCCAGTGGTTTTTAATCATCTGGATGAGCACTTGCTCAAACTGATAGCAGATTATTCACGTAAGGATTCATGAACATGCATGAAAGTTGCATAATCAGGTTTGCATAATCTTTGAAGGGTGATTCTATAACTGATCATCTTCGTGCCCCAAAATGTAGGACATATTCGGATCCTTCATAGAGAGGACTAATTTAATTTTTCTGTGGTTGGTGATGGAACCAAATCGCAATCCTCAGCATGCAGTGTGGTATTAAATTCTTAATTCAAGAACTTCAGGAAATTTGTAGACTTGTCTTCTTCTCTAGTCTGTTTATTGTATTGTAGCCACATAAAATTAGGAAGAGGTTTTTGTCTGCTTCAGAGCAAAGCCAGTTGATGAGCTGGATGAACACAGTTTTTGTAAGATACTGCCACTTCCTGAAGCTTTTTCTTGCTAAGAACAGTGAGGAACAAGAATTGTTGATGTCACTGAGTATCTGATTTATAAAAATGAAAAGTTAGGGAGTTCCAGAGAACTATTGGTGCTTGTAACTGATTAAAATTCACTTAGTGCAGTCTTTGACAGTGGAATATTGTGTGGCTTTGGTTTGACTCAGTATATTAAATGCTTTTTTCTCCTCAATCTTTCAAATTCAAGTCTTGGCCCTTATGCTTGTGCTTCTTCTTTCCCTCTCCCTCTTTTCATTTGTCTACTACACTACCCCAGAGCGGGGAAAAGTTAGCATCTCAAGTCAAGAAGACTGAACTATTTAATTTTAGCCCTCTTCCAAGGACGTAACTGCTGAAACACTGTTTTCCTTTTAAGGGAAATAACAGGAAATTATGTTTGCTAACAGGAGTTTGGGAAGGGCGTGTGGGGTGCCAGTGGGAAGTGTTCTTGGGGAGAGCTTGCCTTTTTTCTTTCCTTTTTTTTTTAGGTCTACATGGACAATAGTAATGTGATGCTATGAGTGTCATTCCCTAATAGTATATCGTTTGAGGAATGTTATCCATATCCTGTATTGTAGATGTGGATGCTTGATGGCAGGCAAACTAGCAGTAACTAATGTTTTTAATACGTAGTCTTGTTAAGGAAAGTCACTGTATAACTATTTGTCGTCCTTTCCATGCCTGTTTCTTTTGTAGCTTTTGCATCTCTTAACAGTGAAATGAAAACTTACTGTAGCCCTTATTTCAATTAAATCCTCTAGCACTGATGAGTAAATTGTATAATTTTGTGCACTGGTGTCTTTTTTAATTGTTATTGTTTTGCCTTCTGAGGCTCAAAATAAACGGTGAATCAGTGTGGCAAGTAGCTAAATTGAGTGGGAAGAGAAAGTCATTTTCTGGTTATATGGCAAAGACTTACTCATTTTGATGGTTGACATAGCTTTCACGTCACAGTCATACGTGTACCAGTTCCTTTCCACTTTGTCATCTTTGGAGACTCTTTGTACCTCTTCCATTTAGCAGGGGAACTAAAACTAACCATCTAGAATTAAAATACAAGAGTTAAAGACAAGAACAAAAGAACTAAAAGAACAACACAAAAAGAAACAAATTCAAACCAAAAAAAGAAAAGAAAAGAAAAGAAAACCATAATGGGCAATACTTTCTTTTCTTGACATCTTGGCAGTCTTCAGCGAATAACTTTTGGAGGAGGAGGGATGGTATTCCTTTATTTATTTGTGGTGTAACCTAATGGTGCCACTCTGGATTTTACGAGAGTCCCGTTTATATTAACCCTGATTATAAGGTGACTGATGACTGCTACAGCTCAACTGTAGGAAGAGGAGGGAGGGCCTCCTTGACTCGTGGAAGGAGAAAAGCTGAAGAGGTTATTGTTCAGTTTCTATTCCTGAGAGCTGCAAAAGAAGAAAATGCTGAATATATTCTGCCCTGTTCCTTCAGTTTCCACAGCTGTCTGTATTTGGCAGTGTGTTTTAGATTTTCTTCCCCTGTAAAAGCTCTGGCTTAGAACAGCAGCACTTCTCCAGAACTTTCCTTAGGCAGTTGCAGCAGAATACAGTTAGCGCATTTTTTTTTATTTTTAATTCAATGGCTACTGATGAAAAAGCAGTGGTAAGGCTGACTTTTAACATGTGGGTTTCTTCTGATGGAATTGCACAGAGCTAGGAACGGCAGCAAAAAGGACTCGGCTTTCTGGCCACTAACTCAGGAAGACAGCACTGTTTTAGTGTGCGTGTGAGTCATGCTTGTTATCTCTGTAAATATAAAAGGAGGAAGCTAGCAAAGTAATAGTACTTCACTTAGAGCTCAAGTTATTCATGAAATAGCCTTGACAAATGAACAAAACCGAGCAGCTCAAGGGAGTTAGGGGAGTGGCTGATACTTGTTATAAAACTAACGGGTTTTCACCACAATAAATCGGTGCTGTTACATAAATTGTGGGGTATAATCGTTCTACGGATGGAGGGGGGAAGAAAGCTTGATGGATTTTCCATTGTTGCCCAGTTCAGTTTCTACAATAGACCAAGTCTGTGGAATTGAGTGTACGTGATAGGTTGTTAGTGTCAGTGAAACTGTTTCTGTTCTTATCCAATCTCCGTTCGCTGTAAATGCTGTAGCAGAGGATGCTTCACTAACATGTCTGTATCTCTCATCTGTCAAACTCTGTCTGCCTTTGTATCGGCCCTGCTTGCTCCTCGCTTAGACCGAAAAAACAATGTGTGAAGTCTCAAGGCTTGACTTCAGTAACCGGTAAAGACCCGTACAGAAATTTTAAGAAGAACACCTTGAATCCTGGCTCATCTTGCAAGGCTGGCATCAGGCAGTGATCTGGAGGGGACGGCAGTGGCTGCGTTGGCCCTGTGTTGAGCGCCACCTTGAAGGGATTCACTGCTACTGGCTCTGACTTTTTAATTATTATTCTTAGCTTGACAACAAAACTGCAATAAATCATTACGAACAGAGGTCAGAAAACTTCATACAGGTAATCATGCAGTAGCAAGGGTATGATAACATAGCTGTGCTATTAATGACTGAGATGGATTAAAATGTTTGCTTGAAAGGTTAAGGTCTCTCTCAGTCTTGTGAGCTTTATTTTTCCTTAATTGTCCTGATTTGTTAACATGTAATAAATTGATGAGGTGTATGATATTTTGCTTTATTATTATAGACATTCATGGGCACTTTTTAAAAGAGCATGTCATACTACAGCATCTGCATCTGTTTCTTGAAAAGATTCAAATTGCTTTGAATATCTTTATCAATGATTTTCTTCTAACAAACCTTTTTTTTTTTCCCCCTCCTCTGAAGTCATTCATCTTTTTCTTTTTCACACCACTTTAAGTAATTGTTGTTATGGTAATTTTGGAACAGACTGCATAAAACAATGCCAATCATAAATTATATTCATTAAAATAATTTGATGTTAACCCGATTCTAAATGTTTCACTATTTTGGTAGGGAAAAGGCATCACTATCTCAGAATGTATCAGTTAAAGCACAAGGGATGTTTTCAAAGCTGTGTGCTGTATGAAAAAGGCAGCAATGAAAATAAAGGTAGGACCCGATTCCAGCTGAAGTAAAAGATTAGTATTTCATGCTACACTGGAACATCACTTACCAATATCTCCAAATATTGTAGCCAGTATAATCTGTAGTGAGGCCTAAGGTCCAGTGTAGGGTGTCGAAGATCACGGGGGGACTGAAGCATCTCTCCTATGAGGAGAGGCTGAGAGAGGTGGGCCTGTTCAGCCTGGAGAAGCTGAGAGGACATCTTATCAGTGTACACAAATACCTTAAGAGAAGGTACCAAGAAGATGTGGCTAGGCAGCAGCAACAGCCTCAAACTGAGATACAGAAGGATCTCTCTGAACATAAGGAGAAACTTCTTGACCATGATCGTATCAATGTGTGTAAATATCTTAAGGAGAGTGTCAAGAGGATGGATCCAGGCTGTTTTCAGTGGTTGCCAGCAACAGGGCAAGAGGCAACAGACAACAAATTGAAGCTCACAAAGATCCTTCTGTATTTGAGGAAAAGCTTACTGACCATGAAGGTACCAGAGCCCTGGCACAGGCTGCCCAGAAAGGCTGTGGAGTGCTTCTCTGGAGATCTTCCAAACCTGCCTGGATGCCACCCTGTGCCCCCTGCTCCAGGTGTCCCTGCTTGAGCAGGGGGGTTGGACTAGATGATCTCCAGAGGTTCCTTTCAACCTCAACCGTTCAGTGAAAGAAGGAAAAAATATTTACGTCATATAAGCTAGAGCATAGCAATTTAGGAGAAGACTTACACATTTCTTACTTTTTATATAGTTTAGTCGTCATATGCTCTAAATGGCATATTACTCACAATTCTGAGCATCCTGCAAATAAATGGAGTGTATAGTTCTGTAATTTTCTGAAATGGTAACTGGAATGATGGGGAAAAAAATAGGATGAAGGCTATAATTGCACGTATCACAGGAGTTTTGAGGTTTATGTTATACAGTTCTGAAATTTTGTATGGTTATGTGACTAGAAGTGCCTCCCCCAGTGGAGCAGAAATGCATGCAGTAATCTATTCCTCATGTCCCCTTGTTGGCTGTTAGGTTGTTCACAAGTAGTAAAATTAATCTTATTCTCATACTGATCTGCAGGCAAATATCAGAGTTTATATACCTCAGTAGCCAAAATGAAATCTATGCTTCTCTATAATGCCAGAAACAAAAAGCAAGAAATAAAAATACCTTGAGATAGGAAGAACTATAATTTCTGTAAGCGGCATTCTTTTTTCATTCAAAGAATATACTGCAAACTGATCCAAACCTTCCAAACCTTGATGCAGGTCAAGGAAAATGCACAACTAGACAACACTTACCCTCATGTTTCCAGCTTATGTTACAGTCAGTCTTGTGGTCTTTAATCGCTAGGGAAGTATGCCTGCTATCTGGTATGCACAGGAATTAGTCTGGGGAAAAACTCCTTGAGAAACATCGCAAATGTTATCCTTACACTATTTTGCTAGAGTTCTTATTTTTCTCCTTTTTATTCTATGTTTTTTTCCTCCTCCAAAAATATGAGGAATGTCCCTTCTGAAATCAGCAGCTTTGTAGGCATCTCCTGGCTTGCCAAAATTGCAGCCTCCTCTAGATGAATTATGAATTGCCCTTTCTAAGAGGAAAGGAAGTCTCTTCTTTCCTGTACCTTAGCCTGACTGTGGTTCAAAACGTGAATAAGCGCTTGGTAGATTTAAAACACAGACATACTGAACTGCATTTCATGATTTTCCAACATATTCAGAACTGCCCTCTGACATCTTCAATTTAATAATAATATGAAATATATTATATAAATACTTAAGAGCTCACATTCACAGTCAACCTGCTTAAACAATCTTACTGAATATATAGCAATCTTACTAAATCTTCCCTAAACAACGGGAGAGTTTCAAATATATAGGCTTCTTATTTCTAGTACTGCATATTATGATTTTTTTAAATTAATATTGGACTACAGAGGGCTTAGAATAGATGAAAGGATTACAATGATTTCTTTTTCATATCTTTGAAAAGTAATCTGGAAAGTGTAGGGCGTGGATTTTAGGGTTTTGTTTTGTTCTTAAGATAAAGTTGTGTCTAGGAGTTTATAGAGTAATTTTGCAAGGAAGCTCCTCTTTCTTAAGGTTCAAGTATGGGAGAAGTTAGTAAAGATCTCGAACACAGTAATCTTCAACACATAGGTAGATGGACTAGGTTTTTTATTGACCTAATTTTTTTGTTTCAAGCTTGGTAACAAATCAAAAGTAGGCTTATGTATAACATATACTGTGGTAATAGTATCAATAGACACATAGCAGTTACAGATGCTTTTACCATGCAAATTTCTGGTTTTCTGAATTCATAAGCTGCACACGGCTTTGAAAGCTGGAGTATTTATAGGTTGCATAGGGGCTAACAAACTTATCAAGAAGTTCAGGCAGCACCCTGCAAAAGTTTGGAAGACTAAGGACAGAAGTGAGAGTAGAAGAGGAAATACTTGGGACAATAGATAGGGCATGAATCAATCAACAGAAAGGAAACATAGAAGGACAGAGGCTGCAGAAACACGATCATATTTTGTGTTACAGCAGCGTGTGATCAAGTATAGCACCCCACTTAATTTTTCCTTTCTACTTTTGTAATAAGACTTCTATTTTAAAGATGTTTTGTTTTATAAGGAGACCTACTACAAAGGTGATCACCCTCCCAACGTCAGCATATATGTCAGTTGAAGAATAGGACAATTACTTATTTTGGCTAGTATTCTTAAAAGGACAATCAGAAATACAGGAAACATTATTAAATAAGGATATAGTTCTGAATATTTAAGTCCTTTGTTTCAACATTTATATAGGTCTCCTCGTTCTCCTGCACGATCTGTAATGACCTATCAGGACTTGCACTCATTTCAGTTGTTTGCTAACATCACGCATATTTATGTATCCTTAGAGACATCAAGTAAGATCGGTTAGCCTGTACATAGTTTAGGAATTGGGGCATTTCTCTTACTCTGTCAAAAGAGGTCCCTCTACAGTAAAAGCTGCTTTTAGGAGCATAATTCTGTGTTTGCCTCTGGAATCGGATGATTCCAACCTGTGGTGTTCCAGTTACATTTTCACATGCCAGATTACCAGAAGACATGCAGGCATTGCTTCAGGCTTTTCTCTTCTCTTCTCTTCTCTTCTCTTCTCTTCTCTTCTCTTCTCTTCTCTTCTCTTCTCTTCTCTTCTCTTCTCTTCTCTTCTCTTCTCTTCTCTGCTCTGCTCTGCTCTGCTCTGCTCTGCTCTGCTCTGCTCTTTTTGTTTTTTCCCTGTCATCATCAAAACCTTGGATATTTATTTATCCAATCTACGCTGCTTAAAGAGGCTCATTCTAGCAAGGAGTATATAGTCCATTTATTGCTTCTTCCACTGATGAGTTTCAGAAGACTTAGATCTAAAACTGTTGCATTTTTTTAAGGTTGTGTTCAAAAGTTACTTAGAGTATGCCTAATATACTTCAGAAATATAAAATTTACTTTTGTCCTATATGTTATGTTTAGCTGTGCAGGTTTATTCTCTGCCTTCAATATTATTGACATGTAGCAAGTAACAAAAGCTGTGGCAAATTTTCTTCTGAGTTTATTATTTGGCAAGACTGGAGGTTTGCCCAAATGCTTACTACACAGAAAGATTCATGTTTAGCATTTTTACTTGATAAGCACTAAAATAGTGTGTTTTTTAAATCAAATGCTTAAATTGTGCTACAATGCAGCATACACTAGAGGAATGAGAATCTGGTAATGTATGAAATATCCTCTGATTTTTTTGCTTATTTTGGGCTAAGATCATCTCAGTTCATATTGCAAAAAAATATGATTTCCTTCATGAATCTGAGAACAAGAAATTATGGCTTAGGTCAAACATTATGAAGATGAATTGAAATAAACCATTGCTTAAAATGGTCATTGTTAGGAGAAGAATGAAAAAGTTATCTTTTCTGGGGAATTTAAATTCAATAGTAAAGAAACAACAAGCACTTCCAGTTTCAACAACAGGGAGTGTACAGCCAAGAAACGTAATGCAGGAAACCAAAAGTAGCAATATTTGTGCTAGTGAATTCTGTCTCGTTTCAGTCATTTTGCATACACACACAAACACAGCATTTTGCTGAGCTATAGTTAAGCTTTTACTTGTTTAAAGAAAAGGCCAGACGTAGAGAAACACTGTGTGTTTTTTTCTGTTGCTGCTTTCCCATTAGGCAGAGCTATTGACGAGAGTAGGGCATGACGTTTGAGTTGGTTTGTTTGTTTTTCTTCTCCTTTCATTTAAAGAAGTTAATATCGCCACAACAGTTTTAAATTTACCTTGTTTTCTCTGTTGGTGAACTGTTTCTCTGGCTACACCTGTGATAAGTGCTTATGAAATGGAGACATTGTGCTGAACACATTTTTTTTATACTCATACTGAACACATTTTTGACTACTTTTCTTTCTAGTTATTTATGTGTTTTAAGATTTATAGTCCATTAGTGATACTTCTGCAGCTTCATGAGTCTGGGGACATGGGTTTATTAGACATTTTGACAACTCTTTGAAGATATGTGGATGTACTTCATCATCTTGGATGGTTTTTTTTGAGTGTTTTGTTCTAAAATCAGATAACTGTGGTGTGATTTTACAGTGTTACAGTCCATTCAAAGAGCTTTTGTTTTTCTCAAATCGTTTGTCTAATTTCAGATTCTTGACAACTTTTTGTTTACTACTGTTATCTGGGGCAGTGGTAACATTGTATTATGTTTCATCATAATTTTAATTATTTCAGGACTATGTTTTTTTTATGGTTCTCCTAACATCCATGTTTTTAACAAGAGAAATGGTTGCCTTGAATTCCTTAGTTCTCTAATGTTTTGGAAAATCACCTCTATCCTAAAGATTTTTCCCTTTGGATAATTTGCAGATAGTGGGGAAAAAAAATCAGACAAAAGGGGCAGGCAAAATTAATGTTGGTACTTTTTTTTTTATGTATGTTTTCTGCAGCAAGCTTCTGGTAGCTTGAGACCAGTTTTGAGACTGTCATTCGGTAATTCCCAGAACAGCCTCATTTACCCTCCTGCTCCAAATGACTTCCTATTTGCCTTCCTTCCTGACAGTCTCTCATGTTTCAGTGTCAGGCTCTGTTTTCTCTTTCCCTACTTTTGGCTCCCATGTGATTCCAAGTTATCCATCAGAGCCTTCCCGCTAGGCCTATACAGAATTCAGAAAGTCCTCTCTGCAGCTATTTGCACACTAAAACATTGGCCTGAAAAACCCTACACTGTTCACAACTCCATGGGAATCCTAATTTATGTGGAAATTTAATCTTTCAGAAAAAAAAATCTTCCTTTCCCAAACCTACTGAATGCCATTGAATTTTATGTCTGGAATTGAATTTGTTGCAGCCTCTGTTCATGATTGGATTGTCTGAACCCTTGCAGATGGGAGGGGCTGGAGGAGTTGAAATAGGGTTGTTTTTCACAGCGGGTAGGAGGAAGAAGGCAGCCCTGGGGAATTCTAAGAAATTTTTGCTCTTTCTTCTCCTGTTTTTCACAAGAAGTTTTATATTCTGGTTTCATAAATGGGCTGAGTCCATTTTTGAGTAAGGGAGAACAAAGGACAAATCATTGATTTTAAGTTGCATTGACTGTTGACTGCGTGTTTACAAGAAGAGAGATTTCATAGAATCATAGAATGCTTAAGGTTGGAAGGGACCTCTAGAGATCATCCAGTCCAACCCCCCTACACACGCAGGGTCACCTACAGCAGGT
>VZSV01000111.1:2317646-2334093 GCA_013398735.1 Nothocercus julius
AATAGGTCCTTTTAATGGAACTTTTCCGTGATGTTTTGTATCACTCTGTTCTTCATTGCCTCTCCTGTGTAAGAGTTCTTCAAAGTGGATAGATTTGAGTGCAAAACTGCTGATAGTGTAAACTGGTGAATACATGAAGAGATATAGGAAGTAAGCAAATTTGATACAAATCCTTTAGTTTTCTTCTGAGAAGATGTCTCCTTGCCTACTGTGTATAAAAAAGTCATAGTAGTTTGAAATACCATTCCCCAACTAAACCATTCACAGTTTTGTGTTCTAAAGTACTGGATTCTTGTTTATTTTCACCTGTATTTAAGTTTATTTCAAATACATTGGATAGGCAGTATTGGAAAGCTTTATTATTATAAAATACTGTACTGATCGTACACAGTATTTCCAGTTTCAATTTTGGCTTCTACTGAAACAAAATAATACGTAGTTTTGCAACATCTGTTTTGGACATCTGCTTTTTATGGAGGTGGGAGGGAAAGAGATTAAGAGATCTAAACAGAGGAGAATGAATAAAACTATCAATACGTGCTCTTTCTTATTATTCTCTTTGTGAAATAACTTAAAATACGTAGAAGGAGGAATAGATCACTTAATTAAAATTCAATTGCTAATGATTTTGAAAAATGCTTGAAGCTTAGAGATAATTATCTCAGAACATAGTACATGTCCCTTGCCAGTGAATTCAATCTACATGTGGCAAAAGAATCCAATATTCTCTTTCAGGTTATACTACCGTGACAATTTTTAGTAAACTTGAATTATTACTGATGTACTGTAGTCCTGCAAAATATAATTGATATATCCTTTGAAGGCACTTAGTTTGTTTTGAAACTGTTTATCATTTACAATTCCAGTATGCTGGAGGCTAAATGTACATCTTATTCTCACTGTTACATGCTAAATAACATATATAGAAATAGGCTATTAATATCCCAGGATATTTTTTCCTAACATTATGATTTTCTGCACCTGCATACAGCATTGAATCACTTTTAACTTCTTTTTCCTGAATATGAGGGCTGTAGTCCTTCACCTTGTGTATGGGCCCATCAAAACTGATGGTTTGTTTTCAACATCCTGCACTTCCTCTTGGCTTGGATACGCCCCGAGGAGCAGAACCGCACTACGGGGTCCGAGGGTACAGCTCTCTCTCTGAAAATATGTGTCACACTGCGTGTCATAATACTGCATGTAAATTTGTATCTGCTCCTTCTCTAAATTACAACTTCTTTCTTGCTCCTGTAGAATTTAGTACAGCTCTGTTTTGACAAGGAAGTAACTTCCTTAGGTATTGAAATTTTTTATATAAATTCCTTTTTTTTTGGTAAAAAATTGTCCTTCCCACTGCATTTTTCCTCTATATTTGTGCATATTTCTCCTCTAATTGTGACATAACATTTTGCTGGAGTCATTTTGAAGAAATACATGTTTTATATTTCACGACGGTTTGCTTTTCTTAGTCTTCCATCAAAGACTAGGGTAAAGATGTTTTCTGATACAACTTTACATTTTGCCATGCTTTAATTATTTTGTAAAACAGATCAAAATTCTTGCCTGTTGAATCTAAATAATTTTCTGTGGGTTGCAGAATATACACTTTAATCATCTATGCAATATGAAATCAGATTATAAAATACAAATTTTAACTATATTGAAGACTACCCCTTAAGAGATATGTATTTAAAAAAAAAGGACAGAGTTTAAATGGATCAATAGCAGCCTATATCCCCCTTAATGAAAATATTTATTTGGTGTATGTAATGACCTCTTCTTCTATCTTTAGCTTTAGATACATGCTATTTATTTCACATGATAAAAGAGATTCTGATTTCCTACCATAGAATAGAATCATGCAATCATTATGGTTGGAAATGACCTTCAAGATCATCAAGTCCAACCACAAGCCCCTCACCACCCTGCCTGCTACACCATATCCCCAAGTGCCTCATCCGCACATTACCTAACACTGCTAGGGACGGGGACTCCACCACTTCCCGGGACAGCCTGTTCCAATGCTTGACCACTCTTCCCGTGTAGAAATTCTTCCTAATGTCTGACCTGAACCTCCCCTGGTGCCTCCCCTGGAGGCCATTTCCTCTTGCCTGAAATCTGAACACCGCAGAAAATCTTGTCAACCAAAGAATGCACATTTTGAACAAGTTTGTACTAAATACTGTAAAATGTTTCTACAGCACATGAGGACTAATTACATTTGTAAAAAAAAATTAGTTCTTTCAATTACCATTTAAATATAGCATCTCTAGCACATGCTTTATTCTAACATTAGCAAAAAAAAAAAAAAAAAAAGCAAAGAAAGAAATAGACATAATATTTTCTGTTTTAGTGATGGACTCATTAATGTTTGCAGTTGTTTTGCAACTTTCGTTGTCCATCTGCAGTGGGAAGGCACCTTGCGGTGTGACAGATTTGGCAGCAGGAGCACTCAGAGTACTGAAACTCCCTGGTTGCCTCCTCCTTCCCAAACTCCATTTTTCACTGTGGAAAAAAATGCAAGTCTTGTGCTGTTAGGCAAAACTTCTTTCAGGCCTCCCTGCGGCCTGCTGTGTAGACAGTTCCCCTTGAGACAAATTTAACCCAAGAGTGAATATAGCCCACTGCATTATAAAGCTAAATGACCTAATTTAGCTATGAACTTAATGAACATTTATGGTAATGCACTTCTCTCGGAGAGGAAAATCTAGCGCCTTGAAAATTGCAGAAGTCCACCCTATTCTCAGGAGTCCCCAAATCACCTAGAAGGCATGATTAGTTTTCTAATCTCTCTTTTTTTCCTGGGCCAAGTAATTGAGAAAATGATAACTAACAATCATTATCAACGTGTGTCACCTGCTGCCACCTCAGATGCCTCACAGTCAGGGTTCAAACTAGGACAGAGCTCAAAGATTAGCTCTTAAAAATATGTTGGTGGAAGTCGCAGATACAAGCCAAGTCTCCCTCCTGATACAAATGAAATTTTTTTTTTTTGGTAGGTTTGCAGTGCAGAGCCACCTTCTAAAGCAAATTAGGCTGGACTAAATGAAGCACTGTTTGCTGAATGAGTGTCCCTACAAGGGGGTGTTATGCAGCTTAACAAACCTTTTAAAAGTTTGTTCCAATTAGTTCTCCAACGTAGAAAAGCTGTATTTATGTGTGGAAAAGCTGCTGGTGGTGAGTGGCACCTAGAATGCTTATCACCATGCTTTGTGATACAGGAAGAGCTTGTTAAAGGTGGAAGAAGAATGTAGGGCTATTTAATTTATCCTTAAAATGGACTTATTAAAAGTGTAGTGCGGCACAGTATTTCTCTCTTCATAAAAGGGGGCACAGCAGTGTAAATGCTAACAAAAAAGGTAAAATAGGCTCATGAGCAATAACTGAATTTCCTATCAGAAAGGATCAGTGAGCATGCCTGCAGCAAATGTTATGCAGCACTTACTGGAGCCGTAGCTGTGGTATAAAGTAGCCTGTATAATGTACCAGAGAAAAATTCCAAACAATTATTTCAAACCCTGTTCCTCAAGAACTGCATGATAAATTCATGCGGCTTTGGAATCCAGCTAAGCCTGTGAGTCAGTAAAAACTCTTGTGCTGCCAAAGAATGAGCTCAATTTAAATCTTTGTTTCTTATGCCCAGAAATGAAAGTGGATATTTCCAAATAAGTCTTTATTTTTTTGGTGATAAACCTGTGTTCAGGACCGTAAAAACTAGCTCCCTTCCAAGCTATCTAAAAGAACCCAGGGAGATTCAGCAGCTTGAAAGGAAGCAGAAGTTTGTTAAGTCTGTCTCCTGAATTGAGTTTCAGGAGAAGGTAAAGGAGTGTTGAGCATTCTGCGGTGCAGTAGCAAATGAAGTGCTTTTATCTGCTTTTTAGAAAGGGGCAATAAATGTATCAACCCATCCCCAAGGCCTTCAGTAAACAAAACTTGAAAAAAATGTGGAACTTTAATCAGAGCTATCCCTACACAGCTATTCCTGTATATATGGATGTATATATATGGATAAATCTTTAATATGAGATAAAAATAAAGAAAGAAATAATGGCTAATACAAGATTGTATTGTATTGTACAGGAGCATGGCGTAGGTGAAAAATATGAAAAAAATATTGCTAAGGATTCTGTGGTGGAATGCACATGAACGAGCTCTTCTTGCTTTCTGTCTGTCTTTCTGTCTTTCTGTCTTTCTGTCTTTTCTCTCTTTTTTTTTTTTTCCCCCTTCCTTAGCAGCTTACAGTTTTAAGGGTTTGTCTGTTTAATAGTTCTGCTCACTTCAGGAGATTTCTGTCTGGCTCCAAACTAGCCAGAAGGCTGCCTTCCTTCAGCAGTCTTCCATGGCGATAGCACAATTACATATGTTTTGTGGATAATTTTTATGATCTACTCTTCTTTTCATCAGCTGAGCAATGTGAATAATCATGTAGACATTAGTCTGCAGGCTAGTTGTGATAGAGACAAGGTGATCTGTTCTGAATGCATGAGCAGAAATTTCAGCAATTAACTTAAGGCGGGATTTTTCTGTGTAGATGAGAATAGCAAAGTGATGGATTCCAGTTCCAGAATGGAAAATGCGCCTTTATCCATATTGCATGACATAAAGAGTTTTTTGTTTGGCCCTTTTCTCTCTTTCGTTGATTTTTTTTTTTTTTTTAATCCTCATTTTTTAGACTATAAATGGGCATGTTTCTGATAAATCAATCAGTACAGTTCATTTTTAGATCCTGCTTCACGTCATTATTGTAACTACCTGGTCTGTCTTTTTGTTTTTTTGGAGATGTTATAGAACACGTTTTGAGTCATGATATAGTTGAAAATTATCTTAGGAAATGGGTGGAAGGGACCCTGTAATTGCCATTTTCTAATGACATTCATTGTTTTCATTTTCACTAGGAATTTTGAAATGTTTCCAGTGGTACCATTTTATAAAGTAGTGAAACACATATGTTATATCTAGCATTTATTCTCAGTGGTAAATACTATTTTTACTTACATCTTTTCTCTTGCTGTATTTTCAGAATTCTCTAAAGTCTTCTCTGGAGTCTCTACTTCAGTACTGACTTTGGTGGTATAGATTGTGTCAGAGAAACCATGAGAAAGCAAGTCTCATTCAGTTAAATGGTGTCTGTGGCGAATTATTTCCATGATGTGTGACTTCTGAAAATAAAAAAAAAAAAAGATTTGTACTAACACAGATCAGTGTGTTTTAAATTTACTGAACAATGGACAACGTTGTAACTTGAACACAGAGTGAAAACTGTGTTGGCTGTACTGTGTCTAATGCCTAGTGCCTAGTTGGAATTTGCATAAACCTAAATTACCTTTCAATAAAAATATATTCGTGTAGTAAACCTATCTAGAAGGCCATACAGAGTTACTTATTTCTCATTTGCAGTCGTACCTGTGTATATGACATAAACATGTGACTGTGTAACCAACTTGATTGTGCTTTACAGCATGAAGATCAGCTGGTGAAATGTTTGTAATCCTTCTGGGAAGCTGCTTTGTGTTCCCTCTTTGGAACTAAGCACATTCTGTACGTTATTTTTTGTATGAAAAGTGAAGATATGCTCTGTGCTACGTGCATATTTTAAATAAGTGCTAGGATGGGAATTGTAATGGCTGCTTCTTCCTTTGTTTTTCTGGAGCTGTCTTTTTTTTCTGTTGGTTTCAGCCTTCAGTTTCCGTAAGTAGACAAGAAATATGCAGTGATACAACCTAAAGGCAAAGAAAGAGGAAATAGGAGAAGATCGCCTCTCATTCGTAAATTAGCTTTTCACAAAGCAGGCAATTTCCTGCTTCCCTCCTCTGCGGTTTTTAACCTCAGCAGGTCCTTCAGTTTCCGATCTGGCAACCTGTCTCGGAGAGCTCGTCCATGGCCACGGGCAGTCGCGGGCTCCTGCAGAAACAGCTCTGGTTGGTTGCCACAGGCTGGGCGGGAGCGGCCTGGATCTGCTCTAGGTGGCACCCCGGCGTACGCCCCGCTCTGCGCGGTGCCCGGGCCTTGGCGCACACCCACCCGCAGTGCCCCGCACTGCCAGGAGATGCTCGTTCCTTCCCGGGCTCTCGTTCTGCTTGCTGCACGTCCCGACACCCTCGTTCCAGCATCATGCTGCAAGGGAAGACCAGCATGAATCCAGGCAAGGCTTGGTGATGAAGAGAAAAGGCAGCTGGTGATGTGTGTCTCTAATCTTTTATGGGACATAAACTGCCAGCAGCCTTTTAAGTCGAGTGTCTGTGCTGGCACTGAGAACATCACCTGACTATTTAATACTGAGAACAGACTTACCTGTTACAAGGTTCTGAGAAGGTTCTGCATGAAAGCAGCCACCAATGGTGGTGGCCTTACCATGAAAAAAAAAAAAAAAAACCCGCTAAATATATCCATATTATTAGAGCTGTGTTTCTCAATTGCTTTGAACAAATAAATATTCTACCTCTGCCATTGTATCTCTGAATGAAGGTGAGGAGACCAGTGTAGTATCATCAGTTTAGGTATTAGATAAGCTTCTAAAATATTATTCTGAGAATGTTTTTAATGCTTCCCTTTGTTTTAAGTTCTATATCCTTTTTTTTCCCACTGTTTTTGTAATAGCAATACTCTTAGGACAGTAGGAGACAGTACTGACCGCAAGATGTTGTCTTAAAAGAAGCTATTTCCTTCCCCATTTCATCCTCCTTGCTGCTATTACATTTTTTGTTTAACATGCAGCAGGAAAATGTGTTGAATAATATATTAATGAAAGCAGATATAGTTTAAAATAAATAATAAATTAATAACTGAATTCACCTTATTCTTTGCGGAATGCAGGGCATATTTTCAGTTGCATATGAAACTTGCAGTTGAGCATCAGAACCTTTTGAACCTCTTTTTGGTGTTCATCAAATACATAACGAGTCCTTTTTCCGACATGGTGTCTGATAGGCAGGGAGGGAACCATAACTTCCAGGGCTTTGTAAGATCCACAAGGAATATATCCATTTAATCATATCAGCACAGTAATTTATATAGTATCCATTCAGTACAGATTTTGGAAAAGAAGAGATTACTAAGTATTATGAGTTTTAGCACATTCTTTCAGTTTATTGTTTATCTCTTTTTGTTTATTTTTTCTTTCTTTTTACATAGATGTGTAGTGCCAGTGATGCTATCATCCTTTTGATGCTATCAGCTGTAGATGAAGAAGGTTTGACAGCTTTGTTATTTTATTCCCAAGCCAAGATTTTGCTCGTACTCACAGAGCTAAGGTGTATTGTGTAGACATACTGTGCTGCAGACAGAATGCGTGGACCCCTGTGAATGCTGTAGTTAGGTTTTGTGGGAGAGCAGGCGTAATGACAATGTCTCTGACAGCACTGAGAGACCAACCACAGATGTTTGCTTGCCACAGATGAAGCTGCTTGTCAAGCCTTTGGTCTTCATGGAATCGAAACGTCATCTCTAATTAAACTTTTGTTTCCTCCTTAAGGGCACGTGTGAATTTTGGTACTTTCTCCCTGATCTCACTAGTGCATCATATAAGTGCCATGCGTGCAGTCCATGTGCCGGGCTGAAGCAGTGTTTTGCCCATGCTGCGCAGTGTCTCTTGAGGAGGCCGAGACAGCTTGTGCAGAGCAGCAGCCCCAGGGTGTGCCCAGACAGAGCCTCCTGTTCCCCCATTGCTCTTCGTGCTTTATGTTCCCCTTTACGATACATCCATGTGCTGTCAGGAGCAAACACTGCAAACCTGGCTGTCTTTTTGCTACTTACATTGAAAAGAGGGTAATCTACAAAGAGCAAAAGGCTTCTTGACCTCAACAGGTAACTTTTTTCCTTTATCAAATGACATTATTTTATTGGTCTGTGATTAGCATACTGTGAAAAGTAAACATGATTACAAATCCAAATTTTCATTTAGGTAAATACTTGTCCTAGCAATGAATCTCCGAGTCTCCAAGTGCATAGTTAGTTTCCTGCATCTTAGAGTCCAGCTGGTTTTCCCGTATTGTGGAAAGCAGAATTTTGAAAAGGAAGAAGGAAGATTATTTGCAGGTAGTGATTCAGGAAAAGATGGATAATTATTACACAGAAAAATCTCTCCATTTCCAGCTCTTCAGAAATTTACCCTTTTCTTAAAAACATTTCCAAGGAGGATATGTGAGTGTGCTGTTTAAGAAAGGGGGTCTCGTGTTGCACAAGTCTCCTACCCCTTCCAATGTGTTATCCTAGAGGATAGGTCGGCACCCTGGAAGCTCTCGTGCCCAATGTATGGACTGCGATCGGCGGCACAGGATGGTGTGACCGTGAGGGTGCTGGGCTGTTCCTCAAGATTTAGGGGTCAAGTGTTTCCAAGAGTGCTGTGGGGTAGCTGCATGAAGCTGTTTCTCACTGTTTCTTCCCCTCCAGCTACGCACTCTTTAATTTGATAAATAATGTCCTGACCTACCTGCAAGCAGGCAGAGGTGTTCTGGTTTAATACTCATCTGTGGGGAGTTTGGTCTCGTGAAATCGAAGTACCACGGTGATCCAGCAAAGCTAAATAATGTCTACCTACCTTTAATCCAATTTTTGGTTCATTTTAGACCAGAAGCCTTTTTGGATGCCAAAACTTATCTACCATGTCCAAAAATGAAAAATGATAATTTCCTTACTGATGAGTTGTTTAAAGCTCACTTCTTTCTTAGAAGAAATCTTTAGGGTGGCATCATTTAGTACTGGGTCAGGTCAAGAGTGTGTTGCTGTCTTTTTCAATATAGTCCTGTCTTGTTCCTTAAGGTGTACTAAGCTTATGTTGTGTTTTAAATTGCAAACTATTTTTATTAACCACGCACTTCAGTGTTAATGGTGGTACCATTTGTGTTACAACTGTAATTCCATGTCAAGTGTCTGTGTATGTGTGTGTGTGTGTGTGTGTGTGTGGTAGCTGCACGCTTATTTATTAAGTAGTTGTCTCTGATAATACTTATGCAGAGAATACGTAGGTCCTATTAATGTACTTTTTCTTTTTTCTGAAAAGCAGAATGTATCACAGGTGGTCTGTTTTTGTTGTTGTTTTTCTTCCCTTCTCCAATAACTTTTTAAAATCAGCTTGATAAATTTGTCTTGTAGATTTTATGAGAAACTGCTCTTGGCATTTCTGAAAGAATTGTTTAAGGTTAGCCTTGGAACATTTTTGGCTCCAGGAGATATGATAGGTTATGTCAGTTTGTGTCAGCTGAATTTGTCCCAAGATCTTCAGCTCCTTGCTGTGTCCTGGAGACTTTCCAGAGTGTATCCCACAGGAGGATTAAGTGATTGAGTTAGGAACTCTGCCATAATAATGAGAATACATTGTTTTTCTCAATAGACTGTGTTGTCACTTTATACCCTATCTATTCACTGCCCCAAAAGCTTCCCTAGTTACAGTTTAATCTCAGTTAATTCCAAAAAGCTCAGTTTTGCTTGCCTTCACGTAGGTATAACACTCACCAAAAATACAGGCTCTCTGTAAGTCATATAGGTTACTAGAAACACCAAACAAACAAACAAAAAGCTCCCCTCAAAACCTGTTTCCTTGCACTAATGGTCCACGTATAGGCACTGCGTCCCATTTTGGCTAACATCTTGGGAGAAAGCAGCATTTATGCTTTGGCAGATAAATGAACCTTCCTGAATGACTGTTAAATAACCTAGCTTGGCTTCTCCCTAGAAATACCAATTAGTTAATAAACAGATTTAAGCACTTCAAAATACATGTTAATTATGTTAAATCAGAATATGGATCAATTTCATACAGACCAGGACACAGAGGAAGCAGCTTTCTTGCTCTTACTTATAGAAGATGCTGTTTTATGTTTTGCAGAGAAAGACCTTTTGTTTAAATTTGTTTTTCTTCCTTCTGGAGATGGAAGTTGGCAGCATAGTTTTCTTGAAGCCTTGAAAGACAGGTCAGCCATCCGTTGTTGTTCTTTAAGCGAGTTCTTCATGGCATCTGGTTTGACCCAGCAGAAATAAGGCCTTTCTGGGACTGAAAAGGGTGTGTCTGATTTATTAAAAAAAAAAAAGAAGAAGAAGAAGAAGCTGCCACTTCATTTCAAACATGGCATTAAAAATTTAAATCTCCCTCAAGGCACATTTCAAATAGTTTCTCATCACCATCACATATGTCTGTGGTTTCTCTGGAGTAAATAATGTCGGGTTGCTGGCTTTAATGTCTTGGGGCTAAATCCATTCTTCTATGACCTTGTTCCATGCAACAGCATCTTGTCTGAGGTTAAATTTTACCTCTTACTTCAGTCCTGTATGTTCTGTACTCTGGACAGATTTCTCTCATAGGTGTATCTGGGAGAGCACCTGAAAGAAGGAGGTGATAGGATGCCATGTAGCTTTGCATGCCTAGGATGAATCTGAAGCTCATTTTCAGAGTTTGTTTCCAAGAAATGAGGTAATTGTTGAAAAAGACAGTCTTCTCAGTTGGAAAACAAACAAATGCAACCATTTAAGTTTGATGCAATTTTTTTGCAGAGGAAAATTCCCACTGGAAGCATTCATTATTTTGAAAGAGACCCTCCCAGTCCTCTGATACTTCTCGAAATACAGTTTGAAATTACTTCTTTCTCAGCCTTATGCTTTAGGCAGTAGAGGGCACTCTCTTCCTTCAAAAATATAAGAAAATATGACTTTAAAAAATGGAGATGAAACATTTTTTTCTTTGAGGTGCTCATATTTCCTCACAAATTATATTTGTGAAGTTGAAATTGTGAGGTGATACAAGTTTATTTTTAATGCAGTACTACTTTGCATTGGAGCAGATATAAGGACATGATATCTCTTTTTTTGGGGGGGTGGGAATCAGTTGTTTTCCTGTGCCTGTGTTAATATTCACAGTTAGTAAAAGCAGCAAAACTTCTGTGCTTTCTTTGCGTAGGCAGTTGCATGGGATTAATGAATTTCTGAATTGTTTGAACCAGCTGACCATAACCTCTGGTTTTGAAAGAACCAAGCAGTCTTTTCATCTCTGGGTATTTAAATCTATGATGCCAAGCTAAGCTGTTATGCTTCTGATCCTTGAAAACCTCCCTTATACAAGAGTCATTCAGGCTTTGTTACAGGAGTGAGGCTCAGCAGGAGTTTTGCACATGTGTGCATTTATGAGATGAGAATTCACCTGTATAAATACTTTTTTTATTTCGTTCGTTCAGTGCATTCATTATCGTATTGCAACTGTTGAGCTAGATTCTCGGGGAATTAAGTATAGCCAGTTATTTCACTTCAAAGTGGAATGAAAATTTTGAGTGTGTCCATGTTTGCATAACAATCTCTTCAGTAAATTCAGCTGTATCAGTATTCCAAAAAAATATTGCAGAAAAAAATGCCATTATCTACAACAGTGTTATTGCACACCATTTTTCAAAAACAAGTGCTGGGACAGGAAGCGTGCTATAAAGCTCTTAAAATCCCTGATGCATGTAAAGTAGGAGAAGGATTGCTTAAAAATTACAGAAATTTTTCCTAGCTCCTTGTGAAGTTATTCTAGAAAGATTGACATTTGAATGTATCTTTTTAACCCCTACCTGTGCACAGAGGAGATGGAGGAGCTCTTCGGAAGGCATGGGAAGGGGTGGTTTTTGTTGTGTTTGTTACTATGTTAAATATCATGGTCCATTTGGCCTTGGACTCTGTTTCCTGGTGCCTCTGCTGGTCAAGTGCAGGCTATGGAAGCGCGAGGGGGCATGAAAAACACGTCCCTCGCGTAGGGGCTGGTGTCACACTCTGCTCACTGCTTGAAGTCTGGGCCGGCCCCAGTTTACGTGGGCTGAGTATGGAGAGCGCTCTTTGCCCTGGCTTAGGATATGTCACCCTTTTCTGCGTTTCCCACCTTATTTTGGAATTTGCCTGAAAAGAGCTCTGAGACCTGCACGGGAGATTGAGTGAGTCTGTGCGGGGTTTCAGCTGGAGTAACTCTAAGCAGTTACTCTTCTATAGCGGTTCTTGTTTTTAATGTGTCGCTACCAGTTGGCTTAGCCTGCTTGAGAAACAGCCGTGTTAGTGCTGAGGTGTCTGAGTCTCTAATTAGGTATTGTAATTATTCATACAGTTACTGCGCAATTTTGAAGATGTTATATTAAGAACAGTACTTTAAAAAAAAAAAAAGGATTCTTATTTTTATGAAATGCGGATTGTGTATGCGTGCTTGGGATGGGTTAATTAAAAACATATACTTAAGATATTATTTTGGTATGGATAAAAGTACTAATTTGGATTATTTATTTTACCTACAATAACTGTTGTGGGGGAAGATTATTTTTGTAAAATTTTTGCTTGTTCTGGTCCAAACCTGATGTGTCTTCAAATGACCTTCTACCACAGCAGATTTATGTTAAATTTGAAAATAAGTGACAAAAGTCTTACCACCTGGGCTTGTCAGTTGTGAAGTATGAGGACTTCATAGGGCTGTAACATTGTTGCTTGTCTTGCCAAGTTCCAGAGAAGACATCTGTATTTAGTTTTGGGCTCAAGTAGCACTGTTGAAGCCCACATGCAGCTGGGACGTGTTTTGAACTTCCAGAACTTCAGTGAGGGCTTCCTGGCCAAGCTCTTCTGTTACTTCCCTGGGAATCCTAAGGATTTAGCTGAACCAGAACATGAAGACCATGACTTTGATACCCCTGATCAGAATTTTGATTAAAACCTAAGGATGTTTCATCATGACAGAAACATTTGTAATACAAGTCAAAGCGTAACGGTCTGAGACTATCTCCTGTTTAAAGCAAATTTTGAAGTAACTTTGGAATACAACTCTGGTCCTCTCCCTACCTGCATGGCCTGAAATTTGCTTGTTCCTTCATATTCTTTGAAGTCAAATTAGGCAAACCCTGGGAAACCAACTGAGCTTGTTGAATTAGTGGAATAAGGTCCTAAGTCTATATAAATAAACTGTACTGATTTCTATTATCAGAGAAGCAGGGAAAGCTATTTCTTTGTTCACAGTTAGCATACTCTTATGTAACATCTTTTTTAAAAGGTTTTAGCAGAAGTGAGGGTAATAGAGACCATTGTCATGTTTAAATATGCAGTTTATCTTGAGCAATAACAGGGCAGAATATCTCGCCTCCTGTTGGGAGCAACAGGACAGCAGTACTTGGAGGGGAATTGCTGAAACATTTGGAAAGGACACAGCGCTTGGCTGATACATAAAGAGACTTTCTGAAAGTCAGCAGCAGAATTTGTCCAGCTCTGCATGATGAAAACCTTGTCCAGAACATAAAGCAGGATTTGCTTCTGAGAGCCACAACTGGGGAAGAAGTGGGAGATTTTCACAACACCTCTCAGGAAAATATTCACTAGCTCCACAGTTTTAGAACCAGCGTATAAAGTTTCAGCTAGTGTGCTAAACTTATCACAATTTAGAGATGTGAACATGCCAAATTTATAATCCATTGCCAATGTAACATATCACAGACTCAGTAAACATTAAGCTTGGCCTTTTTTGGCATAGATCTCTGCAACCCACTGTTGGGTTTTTGGACATTGTTCCAGTCTGGCAGCTCTGCTTTCCTAACCCTGGCAAAGATTTTAGCAGCATACACAGGAACTAAAAGCCAAAGCTGTTAGGCTCAGAAAGATTTAACCTCATGAAAATATTATCTAAAAAAGAGAGTAGCCAAAAGGCCACAAGAAATCTTGAGGACTTGACTGAGCAATTAACGATTTACAGCTTTTTTAAGAGACAACAAAGCATTGTGTCATTTTTGCATAACAAGTTTGAATTTATATAGAATATACTTTATTTTAAAGGTAAAATGAAGCAACTAGATCTAGTGAAAAAAAGGAATGGTATAACAAGTGAGGAAATGTTGAGGTTCTCCTTCCACCTCTTTTGTCAGAGAGAATGTTTGGATTTACTGATTCCAGCAATTGCCTGTCTGTAGCTGTAGCAAGGGAGAAAGAATCCAAAAAGACAGGAAAAAGAAATATACTTCACATTGGACAGTGTATCTTCCCGTATTTATGAGCTTGCTCTGAGCGTGTAGATCATCTGAACATTTGCTGGTCTTGCGTAGTCACGAGCTCCTCCTTACCTTTCCAGAGAAAGCTACATTGATTTTATCAGTTGCTGTTCCTTTTCTCCAGGAGCGTAGGAGATAAAAACTATAGAAGTTGCTGTAACATTAGTAATTATTTTCTATGAGTATTTCAGGGGTTACATACAGTCCAATATAATTTTGCTTTCGAAAAACAAAGAAATTTACATGTATAATTTTTGTCAAGTCTGAGGTCTCTGAAATACCATGATGTTTCAGTGCCTGATAAATTGTGTCTGGTGTACCAAACTCAGGAAAAATGTTGGGGATGTTTCAGTAGTTAGCGCTTTTATGACTGAGCTAAGAAATGCTCCTGCTCACTGCTGTTGAGCGTCTCCTTCCTGGCTGTTGGAGCTCTAAGCTTCTCGGGGTGAGGGAACAACTTCCCATCTTCGTGGAAAAGTCTGTCAGCAGAGCTATCCTGAGCTCATTATTACTTGCTTATTGTTGTATGTGCCTCTCTTCATGTTGCTGGACGAGTCCAGGTGAAGAAGGTACTGGTCTGGCAGCCCTGCTGTGGCTGTGCTGTTGCCGGAATTTCTAATACATACTGACCTACAACTGCAGCCTCCTCATTCTCTCAGCGTTACGGTGCACCTCTGTGGATTATGCAGTTAGGTTTTACCCACCAGAAAGCAGACTACCAGACTTCTGTTGTTGCTGTGGTGTTACTTCTCACTATGGGAGCTTTTGGAGGATGCATTGATGTATGTCTTCCTATGTTTAAACAAAATGTAAAACATTCTAAATCTGAGGTGTTTAATATAAAATATAGCTTTTTAAATATAGCTTTTTAAGCATGAGTAAGTAAGGCCTGTCTGTATAAATATGTGCAGTTGCAGCTGCCTGTTAATATGATAATAGAGGAAAATTACAGGGTAGTATGGACAAGATGCCATTTAGTCGTGAAGTGTGTTATAAACTTTTCGGGTCAGGAGCCATGTCATATCTTTGTATTGAGATTTTCCATTATTTTTGGATACCATAAAACAATACTGGGCATTGTACGTGTAATTGTTAGATATAGACTTATTAAAGCTCCTGTCCAACATGTTTTAAATCACTGCCATTAAATAACTGATTTCACTTCACTCATGAGATTCAGAATTTATTTTGTTCATGATTTTATATTATACAGATTCAGAAACTAAAGACATTACATAGAGAAAGTGGTATTATTTGGTTTGTTCTAGTGTGTTTTCCATTATGTGTACTTAGTCTTATGACTTGGTCATACCGGAAAGAGCTGTGTAGTGAGCACTTCTTAGTGATCAAAGTAACAGTACAGTATAGTGAAGGGGTGAGGGGGTTCCTCTCTGTGCTTTGCCTTCGATGTCTGTCCATCTACTAAAATGAGTTAGTCTCGCTGGAGCTTCATGAGTAGGCCTTGCTTGGCAGGCCCATGACAGCAAGGAGTGATGACTTGCTGCTTAGTTTCTTCCCCTGTTTATCTGCTTTTCCACTGTCTGACAGTCAGCTAGGTCTGAAATCCTGTTGCAGAGGTTTTCTGAGAGAGAAATTGCAGTCCAGTTTCTGACTCACAGTTTAGTTCAGTGAAGGGACAGCAGTCTTCTGCGCCAACTCTTGCCTTTTGGAGTATTTATCACCTTCACTCTGTTTCGTAGGTGGTGCTTGCTTTTCACAGGAGAGGGAGATTCAATAAAAAGCAAGCAAAAAACCCTCCAAAAGCTGTGGAGTTTTTTATGCTTCCACAGTTCAGAGTGGCTTCCCTGGTCTTGCATGTTTATCATGAACATGCAATTGAAAAACACATTACTCTTTTTGCACCTCTTATCTTTCATTTTCTGGGGTCATGAATTGTCAGAAGATAAAAAGCCAGTCTTCTGATTACCAGGATCTTGGCATCTTCTTCACCTGTTGTCGCTCTTCGCTAAGGTTACAGAGGAGAGAAAGCAATGTTACTGTTTTGTGTAGATGAAGCTTTGCCTCAGAGGTCTGGCTGATGTGTCATCTTTGTGGATATTGGATATTTGTGGATATTTGACACCATTTTTTTTTCTTGAATTTATTCTGCTATTACTCTTCCCATGGTTAACTACTATGGTAATTCACTGAAGTATTACTTTAAGTAAATCAGTTGAATACAACCTGATGTATATGTGCAGAATTACCCAAAGGTAATTCCTGTTCAATTTATTCATCAATGACCTTGATGAAGGCACAGAGGGCTCCCTCAGCAAGTTTGCTGATGACACCAAACTGGGAGGAGGAGCTGACAGCCCAGAGGGCTGCGCTGCCATCCGGAGGGACCTGGACAGACTGGATAGCTGGGCAATGAGAAATCTTATGAAATTCAACAAAGACAAGTGCAAGGTCCTGCACTTGGGGAAAAATAACCCCAGACACCAGTACAGGCTGGGGACTGACCTGCTGGAGAG
>VZSV01000111.1:2339169-2354774 GCA_013398735.1 Nothocercus julius
GATGTAGAGAAGGTGTCAATGTTTGAAAACCCCTATGTAGATGCAATAAGAAGCTTATGGAATGACCCTGGAATCCAGGAATGTTATGACAGACGACGGGAATATCAGTTGTCAGATTCAACTAAATAGTAAGTACGAAGTGGTTACAAACAACTGTATCTTATTTCTGTTCTTTTTTACATAGCAAATTTTAGCTTCTTATAATATATTTTTGTATATGTGTGTACAGTTTCTGTGAAACTGCACAGTGCTGCATAAATATACACACTTAAAATGAGTTTAAAGTCTGCTTAAGATAGGTACTATCTACGTAGATTAGTAGTATATTTAACTTAATGCTATATGTTTGTCTGTTGGCCAGAACATGAGCCTGTGATGCTCTGAAATTTTACAGAAGGATAGTAGCTAGTTATAGTTTATCACTGCTCTAGTGGGGTTTTTTTGGTTACTGTTAAATCTCTTCAAGCCCTTACTGTTTTCTAAGGTAGGTTCACAAAAGAAAGCTGGGCAAAAGTACTTTCACCTAGTATAATGAAATTCTGTTCTCCAAGATTTTCATCCCTTATTAGATTTCTTTTGCAGTCTTAGTGGTGAGGTACATAGTAGCAGGCAAGCATTCTTGTGTTTTATTCAGCTGCTTCTTCTTTATGCAAACAAGGCCTAAGCTTGCAAGAGAGTGCTTGCCAGGAGAGCAAATATGTAGCAGACTGGAAACAGACTCCGGTTTTTAGAAGATGGAAAAAACACTGTGTTCTCCACAAGACAAATGCTATCAGAAGATGAAAGGTGATTTTAAGTGTAGTTCATAGGAAAATGGGGAAATGGAAAATGAAAGTTATTTCTGAAAGCATTTTATGTTAAATCCCATTTTTATAGATTAGTAACAATAAAAATGTTAACTTGACTGAACTTGGTCTTGAATGCTGTCCTTGTACTTCTTGGCAGAGTTTTGATAAAACAACAATGTAGAATTTAACACTGGACCCTGAGGAGTATCTAAATGTTGCTTCCAAGAAATTCAGTTGCTCTGACAAATGTAGCATACAACTGAGGTAGAATCTTTCATCTTTTGAAAAATGAATGATGGTAGGGCAGGATGACCTTCTGGTGTTGCCCACTACCAAAAAAAAAAAAAAAAAAAAGCATCCTTGGTTATTAAAGCCATGGCAAAAACTTCTATGGTCTGCACTAGAAATCTTGTATCAACTGTGAAAGTTAATCTGATATCATTGCAGTCTTCATTTGTCAGGTTGTCATGAGTGTAAGGTTCTTAAGGCTGTCATAGAGAAAGGCACTGGAGAAAATGAAAGGCACCATGAAGCTCCCACTAAAGTTATTGGAATGTGGCCATAGACATAACAAGCCTGGAATGAAATTTATCTGCACAACAGTCCATAGATTCTTATCTAGCACAACCACTTATATGCAATTCAGTTAAGACAAATTTATTATTATCTTGCTGATTGGATGGAAGCAGTTAGGAGGCAGTTAGACTAGTGCAGAAATTAGGTCTACCTTTTTGCTCTGGTGCTCTGCATTACTACCACATCACACCTGCATCTGATGGCTGGATGAGGGGAGAGTAGTGGATGTTGTCTACCTTAACAAGGCGACAAGGCTTTTGGTACTGTCTCCTGTGGCATCCCCTTATAGGCAAGCTCAGGAAGTGTGGGTTAGATGAGTGGCCAGCAAGGTGGATTGAGAACTGCCTGAATGGCAGAGCTCAAAAGGTTGTGATCAGTGACGGAGAGTCTAGTTGGAGGCAGAGTCTACTTGTACCTAGCAGTATCCCCCAGGGCCCTGTACTGGTTCCAGTCCTGTTTAATTTATTCATCAATGGCCTGAATGAGGTGACAGAGTGGCCCCTCAGCAAGTTTTCTGATGATAGAGAACTGGGAGGAGTAGCTGATACCACTGAGGGCTGCGCTGACATCCAGAGGGACCTGAGGACTGGAAAGATGGGTGGTTAAGAACCAACAGAAGCTTAGCAAAGGCAAGTGACACCTAGGAAGAACCCCAAACACCAGTACATTTGGGGGGGTTGACCTGCTGGAGAGCTGCTCTGCTGAGAAAGACCTGGGAGTCCTGGTGGACGTCGAAGTGGTCATAAGCCTGCAATGTGCCCTTGTTGCCAAGGCGGGTGGTCTCCTGGACTGCATTAGGAAGAGTGTTGCCAGCAGGTTAAGGAGTGCTGTGTCCAATTCTGGGCTCCCCAGTACAAGAGGGACGTTGAGCTACTGGAGAGGATCCAGTGCAGGGCTACAAGGATGATCAGGGGCCTGGAGCATCTCTCCTATGAGGAGAGACTGAAAGAGCTGGAGCTGTTCAGCCTGAGGAAGAGAAAGCTAAGGGGGGATCTTTTCTCTTCAGAGAAAGCTAAGGGGGTGTGTCAATATCTTGAGGGTGTAAAGAGGGTGGTTGCCAACAAGAAGGCAAAGAGGCAATAGACAACAAACTGAGGCACACAAAGGTCCATTTGAATTTGAGGAAAAACGTACTGATCATGAGGGTGGCAGAGCACTGGATCAGATTGCCTGGAGAGGTTATGGAGTACCCCTCTGCGGAGGTGTTCGAAACTCACCTGGACATGAATCTGTGCCATGTGCTCTAGGTGACCCTGCTTGTGCAGGGGGCTTGGAATAGATGATCTGCAAGGTCTCTTCGAACCTCAGTCATTCTGTGATCTGCTTTATCTGCCCCATACACAAGATTTCTGGTGTCCAGTGTCCTGTGGAGCTGATTACCTTCCCAGTCTGTCACTTCTGCTATTCGTACATGTATATTTTGGTGCACAGGGCAGTGGAATCTCTTCGGTTTCTTTGGATTTTCACTGTCTCTGTTTGCTCTTTATTACTGTGTTTTATTTTTCAGTTGTAAGAAGGCTAACAATGTCATAGGAATTTACATAAAAGTGATGTTCTCTGGAGTGTGAAAATAGTAAAAGAAAACTTGAGTAACAAGTTGGGCTGACAGTATGCTTTCAGATTATGTTCATGTTGAAATGAACAAACTGAAGTAGAAGGTGAAGTAGAGCCTTCCTTGTACTTTGGATTTCTTATAACAGTTTGTTTAATCTCATAATAGATATGATAGAAGTTCTTAAAACTAAAGTATATAATACATACATACATACATACGTAAAAGTAGTTGGAAGATAAAAATGGAATTAGTGAATCTCCAAAGTAGGATATTAAATATCTGATGCTACTTCAGACCAAATTTTACTGACTACCTTTGTTTGGACATAGTGGATTTTTTGAGTAGTATTAAGATATAGTAGCAAACAATTCATTCAAGAATTTAATTTAAGGAACAGAAGCAAGTTTTAGTACATTTTCATACAAAACATATATACTCTCTATTTGGTTATTTTTAAAACTCAATATGTTTAGCCATTTAACTGCATGAGGTTTTGCAGATTTGATGATTTTAATTATAATAAGCTATGATAGATTCATATAAACAAAATTCATAAAGCAATTAAAAGGAAGTAAGCACCTAATGCTCATCAACTTCTTGAGACTTAAGTGATTTATTCTGACTTGATGTATAAAACTGAAATAATAGTTTGCCCAGTAGATCACTTTTATATTTTTCTAGGCATACGTGCTGATATGTTGCACGTATTCTTAATTAATCCTTTGTGTGTCTTCTCATCTTCTCAGTGTTTATTCCAATATGTTTTTGTAATAACATTATTTTTATCTGTTCCTTGTATCGTTTTTTGTTTTTTTCACTATTAGCACACATGGTCTTCTAAATTTTGCACTCTGGATATTCTGTTTCTGTCACTGTTCTATTTGTTTTCTATTATGTCTTCTTCTTTCACTCTCTGTCATCTTTAGACCTGCTCTGTCATTGTGAGCAACATTTTTGATGTTTTTATACACACTGCATGTATACCCACATGTTTTGTACCCACACTGGAAGATTATATCTTGATGTGTTTTTACCAGTAGAGGAGAGGGTAGGGTCTAAGAAACAGAAAGTCTGAAAGGTGGGAGTTGATTGGAGTCTCAGGCTGAGCAATTACATTTCATTCTCTCTCTTTATCATTGAATGCTCCAAAGGTTACGTGTTCTTATTGTTTTTAAAGAAATTTCTAGACTCGATTCTTATCTGTGGTAAAGAGCACATCAGGTAAACAGAGATTATTCGCTTCCCATATACATTACGGGGTGACTTACCCACTAATTTACCACTAAACCACTTCCCTTTATGCCTTCTAAGATACCGTTCTCAGTGTGAGCCGAATATAAACTAACACACAGTGAGGAGAGCCTCTCATGTGTCACTAGCTGTGACACATGAGATCTTTTCCTACCACTTTCCCACACAGAGTGTTATGGCCTTAAGCCAAATGGGAACAAGTTGGCAGTCAGGAGTCTGTGTCATGGTTTTTCGAAGCCTTGAGGAGAGAGAGGCAACAGTCTCGCCAATTTACAGATTTTGGATTATAACTAGAGTTTGTGGAGAATCATTGACTTTTTTTTTTCCATAGCATGACAGTTCAGGCTTTTCCTTTGCTGATGGAAAAGTAGGAATTATTTAGGATTTAACTAGAAATTTTCCTATAATGGAAGAATTATGCCTGCAGCTAAGGATTTTCCAGTTCCTACATGAGCAGTGTTAACAACGTCTATTTAGCTTCCCTTCTCTAGCTGTGTTTTATTGTGCTTCAGGTAAGGAGATATGTTTCTGTACCAGGTCCCTACTCCACTTTCTCTGTGCCAGCTGGTGTTTAACACATTACCTTGTTAGTCATACATGCAGAGAATTCTTCAGACTTTTGTTTCTGCGTTTGCTGTTAACTTTAAGAACAATTTCATTTTGAGCTCCTTTGTTATTGTATAATTCACCTGTGCATATATCTTTGATCATGTGAACTTACATAGTTGGACAGTTAATACATAAAAGACAATTGTTTCCTTTCTAATAAGAAGTGATGCAGAGTTCCAGGGTGCCATTTCCAGGACATCTGCAGAATATCACTGATAGGTGAATGTGGATGTTGTCTGCTCGTTAAAATTCATGTGTCACATTTGCCGAAATACTGTATTAAATGTAGTGCTCTGGTCAGCTAGTAATTTTTGCTCTGCTAGTTTGTAGTTTCTGCTGAACGATTTTCTCATATCCCTCCTTTAAGGTAACATTCTGCTTCCATGTTCCACTTCAGAAGTAGGTGCATTCTGGTGGAGTTGCCAGTGTGCTAAACAGAGTGTGTGTGTGCTTAGGGACCTTCAAGGGTAGCAATCAGTATGTGAATATATGTTATTCCTACAGCAGTTTACTGTGTTAGCCGCTATTGCCTCTGATTAGAACATAAATTCTTTTGTTTCATGAAGCTCTAGGGGATTCTTAAGAAATATGAGTACTACTGTAAACTTTTACAGGAGTCTGTGGAAAGCAGAGACCTGTTATGCCGCTAGCGTGTGTCACTGATGTAACAAATTACAAAGTGAAAGAGTTATTTGTGAGAAGAAAAAATTCTCACATACACACACATACTATTATTTAACAAACACTGTTCTTGTATTCTTTCCTTTCTTTCAGAATGTACTTGATATCTGTATTACTGTATTGAAGAGTAGTAGTTTGTGATTTATGTATTCAGAGTTTACACAACCATGTTTTCAGATATTCTACAATGAAGCAGAAACATCAAATAAAATGACAGATCTTTACCAGAAGAAGTAGTCTAAGTAAGTAAGTAGGGTAGAAGAATGGCACTTACCCTGTCTTATACAACAGACATACTCCCCAAATATAAGAGGGAAGACTAAAAATAGGATATAAAATGTGATGCATCCTGTATAGAAAATGAAAATGAAGCTGCTGAACTTGGGAAATTCAGGAAGGGAAAGTATTTAGCATGTATTTCTTTTGAGATCCTTTTTCTGTGCAGTACTGAACATGCTTTTACATATTAATATCTGTTTACATATTAACTGTATTTGCCATTGAGAAGTTTTGGTATGTTTGCACAAGCAGTTTTAGATTTGGTGATTTGCTTTTTTGGTCTCCTGCTAATGTTTGTAGGAATTCTATATGAAGAGAGACAGTAAGGTTGAATTTGGATGTCATTAAATAAAAGCATAATGCTTCTTTGAACCTCCAACCTCTCTTCCTACCTCACTGCAAAAATCTTAGATTCACTGCAACTACTATAGACTATAGTTAGATAATCCTGGAAATAGGTGAACATACTTCAGATTTGTGCCAGTGGCATAGAGGCTCAGAAACAAGCATCTGCGGAAATTCTGAAAATGCAACCAATACTTGTTTACATATAGCTTTGTTCATGGCTTTGCTAGTACATTGAAATTTGATACCATTTACTGTGTTGCATGTTACCAAAGAGCAACTTGTCTCAGTTTTTCTGGCATCTCTGAGAGGTAGGAAAATTCTGCTAAAATTGCTCTAACGTTTTGCTTCTGAGGAGATGAGAAAGTTGTATGTACCTTCAAAAATGAATTAAGAAACTTCTTCCTTTCAAAGCTTACTGTTTTCTAGCACATGGCTAAAATTAGTGCTAGTTTAGGTTAGTCATATCAGCCATAGCAAATTTTTGTAAAAGGCATAAAAATCAAAAAACAAAAACAACAACCCAGTTAGGAAGGCTCCACCCAACTCCAGAACAGCCAGGGTGGAAAGGACAGAAGTGTAGCCCATTTAATTAAATAGTTTTTTTAAGGAGCAGTAGTCATAAGTTTTCATTAAGAGTTTTAGTTTCATTTGAACTGTCTCTGTACATGTTTGAGCTATTGTCTGCAGAGGATCACACCTATAAACTATTGCCACTCTTCAAGATAAGAGGTTTTTGCATTAAGCTCAAGAGCTTTAGGATGGAAAGTTGTAAATGTTTACTGTTATCATCACAGATGGAATAAGTCAGCCATACTCTGTCTGCATTCACATCTAGCTGAACACACCGAAACCACTTGCATATGAAAAGATACTGGTAGACTGTGCCTTTTGTGGCTGATGTATTGAAATGTCCTGTACAAACCTCTTGTTAAGCAACAGACTTTATAGTTTCTTGGGTTTTTGTCCCTCTTTCCTTGTAGCAACATGCTTGTCACATATCTTAACAAAAAGTCTCAGCATTTGCTGACTGTGTTGTAACAAGTCAATTTTGGTGATGAGCAGAACCGAGGAGCCTGTGTCTTTACAAACGTGTGGGTTGCTCCACATCCTTTGGCGAACAGGACTAGGGAGCACAGGCAGGGAGGTCGTGCCGTACAAATTGATTGGGTGCAGTTCACCTTGGGGGAAAAAGGAGGGGGGCAGAGAGCTCCTTATCAACAAATGACTGCAGAATGAACCTTGGCAGAGTAGGCGCAGGCGTAATGAGCCGGTGAATATTAACTTTGACACCCGGGGTGGCATAAAGTCACTTTAAGTAGACATGGGATGTATGACCAGGGAGGGTGAACACCGCAAGAAGCAACATATAGGCGGGCTGGGAAGCCTGGAACTTCTGAGTACGTTGGCCAGTGGGGAAAAGGAGAGGGCCTGCCTCGGTCAGGAGATTGGGATAAAAGGAGACTGCACCCTCCAGCAGTTTGAGAGATCCCACAGGGATTTGCCCTGGTGGACTCTCCCTTCATTCAAATAAAATTTTAGGACTCCTCTGTCTCCTTTGTGGACATTCAGTTCTTGACAGCGAGATTTTCCGCACAGTAATTTTAGATTAACCTTTTTATTAGTGTCAATAATCAAATTAGGCTATATGCTAAGTTCAGGCTAACTTAGTGTATTAGCTATATGCTAAGTCTCATTTATAGAAATTCTGATCGAATTATTCCCAAGAAAGTGCTATGATATCATCTGATTACTTGCAACATAAATCTGATCTCAAAGCTGTTAAAGAAGAGTAATTGATGGTTGGAGAGGGCGGTGTCCATTAGAAATGCTTGGCGCATGATCGTTCATTTTCAAGTTATTTAAAAAAACTTAAAGTGAGCTCAAGTTCTGCTGTTGCATATTCATTAGGCAGGGTAACTCTGGGAAAATGAATTAGGGCTGAAAGAGTTCCTTGAGTTGCAAAATTGTGGTGAAAGAGGTTATATTTAATTTCCTGACAAGGGTTACTAGCTAAAACTATTCTGGTTGTTTATTAGGCTTTGGAGTGTTGTCATTTCTTTGCCTGATTACTATGTGAGAAAGACATGTGGGAAAATACAGAGCTAATTAGTCTGCTCCTATTACTCTGTTCTCTCTGCATATTTTGAAATAGAGAAAAACAGCAGCTGTGAGACACAGTCCCTCATGAGAGAGCCCTCAGCACCTGCCCTTGTCTTCCGTGACGCTTGGCTGCCGTGCGGCCCCTGCCACGGACATGCACAGTCCATGGAAAGCAAGTGCTCCTCTCTCCGAAGGCGGCACGTGGGGCCCTCCCTGACGCCTGGAGCGGCCCCGGGCTCGCTCGTCACCTTGGCAATGCACCTGGTGCCAGTTGCTGTGGAAACCCTGCCGAAAATTCTCTCGGCAGCTGCTCAGGTTCATTTTCACAAAACTAATTACAGCTATAATTAGCTTTTTAAACTTGGCCGATGCTATAAATTTACTCAGGTCTGTGCATTTTTTAAAAGTAATTCTGTGCAATTTTCCCTGTTTTGTTTTTTTATGTAAAGCTTAGCTGAGTAAGTACCATTTGAGTGAGAGGCCATAGCTACAGTATGGCTCATCAAAATAAGGCGTTTGCCAGTGGGTGGTAAAAATAAATCCAGAGTCTCACTTAGTTCCCACCCAAACTGTTTGCATGGTGGCTGCTCGCTGGAAAACTGTGTTCTCGGTAATAACTGTGGTTATCTGGCTTTGGACTTGTCCAAAAGTAAATTGCCAGGATATTCTCAATATCCATATTGTTCTTATGGTTTTAAATTTTGACATTAACAAATGAAGAAGATAGCTGGTTTTGACAATTGGCAACTCTTTTATTATTAGAGTATGAGCAGTCTTCTGGTTTGTTTGCAGGAGTGTAGGAGTGTAGCAATTTCTTGTTCATACTGAAATGGCAGTTGTCTTGCAACAACTGATTGCAGAATCTGTGCATGAATGCAGACATGTGATGAAGTTTCTGAGAGCTTGTAATATTTACTTTTTTTTTTTTTTTTTTCACTTAGGCCCTTACGCTAAGGGGCTTGCCTGATAAGTGCTTTGAGTTTGTGTACATACCCCCTCATGCAGAGACTTGTTTATCTGCATGGATGAAGTGTTTAAATTTGTTGCTAGTTTGATTAGGACTGTGTTAGGTAAGTGCTTAAAAGCCCATGGTCAACTATGTCTTTAATAAGCAGTTACACAAAGAAATAAATAAATCTTTGCTGTCTGAAAGTACTGATAAAGCTTAGAGCCTAGAGATGCAGAGACACGTTGGAGCAGCCCGATCTAGCCTGCTTCCCTGCTGGCGCCTCTCACCTTCCCGCATTCAGCAGCGTGTGTCGGTGCTTCTTTTGTTTATCAGGCAGATAAACTGGCTTAATTTCAGTAAGTTCACTAGAATTTCTTCACTGGTCCAAATGACTTGGGCAGAAATAGGATGTGGAGCAGTTGCACAGGCAGAAGAGCCAGCAGCCCCCTGGACAGACAGCAACCCTCGAACAGAGGTACAGTGGCAAAGGGCTGGCGAGGGGCTTCATCCTGCACAGCTGTAGTTCAGAAGAAACTTGGCACTAGCTAGTGCGCTTTGCTCGTTTCATTTAAAGTTGCTGCTAGGTAAATGATGTTTGTTATTTTTTTAAGCTTTGTCAGTTTAATGCTTTGCAATATGTTGTGAAGTGCTGCCAATCCACAGTATATCTGTGTCACCTAGTGACTGGTGAATTTCTTTAAACTCCAACTTTCATGTAAAAAAGAAATCATATTGGTATGAGGAAGACTTGTTGCTATTGTTGCAGCAAATTAAGCTAAAATAAACCAGCTATATGATGTTCCGAGTGTTTTGTGGGTTTATGGAGACAGCTATACGAATACTTTTTGATTTTTTTTGTGCTCTTATTATGTGTTTAAATAATCTATTCCAATAGTCTTTTCTTCTTATGTAAATATTCCTTCTATTTTTTTGCATATTACATATTCCTTCTCAACTTTTCAGAATAACTAGTCAACCCAATAATTAGGTTATCTGAAAAAATGAATTAATCACCCTATTCTTTCTAACGCAGTGTAGAATTATTTTCTTGTTCTCTGAGGAAAGATGGTATCTTGTTCAATGGACATAAAAACCCAGATAATGCAAAAATTGTGATAATGATACTGGACATAAATGTATTCCTCTGTTTGCTTTGGCATACTGTGAAGATAGCACACATCTAAGGAGAGAATTCATTTCTGCATAAGGAGAGAATTCTTTTCAGCAACATAGCAAAACATTCAAGTCTGGTACAAATATTCAGGTGTTGACTGGGGTACAGGAGAGAAGAAAGGCCTATCCAGTTCCAGTGATACAAGGATAATATATTTTGTAGTTGTGTTAGTCTGTATTGGAAGAGACATGGGCTTTAAAGAGAGGCTTAAGGAAATTTTAGTGACTTCAAAAGTGTCTTGAAAGGAACTTTGTATTGCTGCTGCAGGCAAAGCTTTCAGCATGATTTCAGAAACATGTTTAATAGACAATTTATTAGTGTAATTGATAGAAGAATGTGAAATTATATCATTACAGAGTGTGTGGCTGATCTTCATCAAAACCAAGAAGTAATTGATCAGAAAATACGGTCTTATGATGAAAATAAATGAATCTCTTTCCTTTGCTACAGAGCAAGGCTGCACAAACATGAAACAAGACTGCTGCTGTTCAACAGGAATGCAAAAAGAATGTAAAAAAAAAAGTAAAACAGAGGAAAAAGCTTTTAATTTTAAAATAATTGCATTGAATATTTGCCCTACATTCAAGAGATGAAAAGAGAAGTAAAACCTAAGTAGTCATTTGTCATTTGAAAAATGAATACAGTGATACATATATATCTATCAAGTGTTAAGTTAGAGAGAAAGTGGCAGAGAAAAATGACATTATCCTAAAACAAAGAATAATTTGAAGGTGATATATTCTAAATTGGTTTTGTTGGATTGTAGATATTGTTTATGACTTGGAAGTAATGCAAAGACTTCTTTAAAGCAATTTTGTGAGTGGTACTTTTAATGGCTTTGACACTTGTTCCTTGGTTCTGTTTTTGGATGTATGATGTAGGAGACTTCTTAGAAAGCTCTACCTCCTTATGTCAGTTAAGTGAAAACATTTAGGGGAGGAAACAGGACCCTGCAAGGGTGTGCAAAGTCTCCATTACGGGCTCTGCGGCTCTCTGAGTAAGATTGTGTCTGTTTAGAACATGTGTAAGAGCAGAACTTGAGCAGATCTGAATGAGGATGAGGAAAGGGTATTTATTTCTGAAGGACAAATTAAAGCTTCTTGGTCATAACAGCATCAGTGATTTGTGCTAGAACAGGAAAATTTCCATCTGTCCTTAAAGCAGTAACACAAATGAGACTTGACTGCTGAGCAATGTCCTTTTAAACTACGGTCTTTCTAAAACCCGTGGGATGTACTGCAGTGCATGTCTTGGTCACTGCGCTCGTGTTGCAGAGATGAAATAACCAGGCTCCCCCACTGAAGACTGCAGCTGAAGCTGCAACAAGGTGGTCGTACAGATGACCCCCCTACAAATTTATCTTCTTCATTTCTGTTCTCTTGAGAACCACTGTAGTGTGTAACCACCCACTGCTCTTTTTTGCATCTTCTTGAATTTTTTTTACAAACCGAAACCATTACTTTTGTTGGAATGAGAGGCCAGTTAGTATTTCAGAGCTTTTATGGGTTTCATGTTGTGGCAGTAATGTATTTTATTTATTTGTTATCACTTTTTTTTCCCCGGTAAACTGACGATCAGCCTGTCCTCTCTGCCTTTTTTTTTGTGTAGAATCTGAGGGCAGATGAAATCTATGATTCTCAAGATCATTCTTTCCTGTTGACAGAAACTAGTCAGTATTCTGAAAAAATATTTTCAGCATAGTAACTTCTGATTATAATATGTCTCAGATATATGGTTCAATGCATCTTTCTAAATATGCAAAATTTTCTCACATTCAACATTTACTATTGGCTTAATCTTTCATGAATAAATCAAGCCAATGAAAATTTGACAGTATTTTTGGCACTCTCACAGATTTAACAAATTCTTACGTATGTTTGCTGTAAAGTAGAACTGAAACTGCTTTGTTTCTGTCATTGTTCATAATGAGTTACTTTCTGTATTTCATAACAAATCATTCAGAGCATCTAGAAGTAGTCTAATTATTCCTTGTGTGGATTTTTTTTTTTAAAAAAAAAGCACCTTGAATAATAACCATGAGAAAAAGAAAGTGTTCAGAGCTTCAGATACATAGCAATTTGAGAAATTTGGAGGAGTCCATTGCTGCCTCCCCTAGAATGAATCAGGACAGCCCTAGGCTATTGTATCTTGTCAGTAGCTAACTCTCAACTAGTTATTCTTGTGCTTGGAGGTAAGCAAGTGCTCAAAAATTCATTTTCTGCAACAGTCTTTCTTGCAGACTGTGTGCCCACGGGAGATCCCAAGCTGTCTGGTGCACTAAATTTATGTACCATGCAAACCCTGAATCCAGAGAGGCTATCAAGTTTTGCTATTTTGCCCCTCTGTTTTATAAAAAAATCATTAAAACTTCCTGTACACTGCTGCTTTGTGGTTGGAAAACACCATTAAGCAATTGCAGAAGAATCATGTGTTCTAGCCATGAAGCCCTCACAAGCAATTTTATTGCAGTTCCAGGTTTTTTGCCAACTGTCTGAGGTGTATGTCATGTGCTACTGGCATATTAATCTGTTTCAGTCCAGGTATAGGCTCTTCAGGTGCCAGGTATCCAAACAGATGATCATAATCCTGATTCTGGTAGCAAGATCTAGGCATCTGTTTAATTTGTCAGTGAGAGAGAAGGGGGTTGTCTGTGGGCTTTGTTTCTTTTCATTTTCAAAGAATGCTGTTTTTCCTTATTTCATAACTAATAATGATTTCTGCTAATTTCTTAAAACTAATTTATTTCAGTATTGTATTTTAGTTGAGAGATTCTTGTTTATCTGTCTGTGTATCTGCGCAGACACTGCAGAGTGAATATCAAGAAATACATGATAGTTTCAGATAAAATGTGACATTTTATTTCTTACACGTTTTGCTCATTTGTCTTTAAATAGTTCGGAGCTGAATAGCTGAAAAACTTGGATCTTTGTGAAAGTTGAGTGACTTTAAATGGGAAACAAAGTAATTGTGCTACCCCTTTGTAGCATATATTTCAAGCTAGGAAAAAAATACAGGAAGGAAGAGAGAGCACACCTTTCTATTTCCTCCCCTCTTTTATGCCAATGGTGCTTTTTTTTTTTCTGCTGCTCCTCTTCCTATCCCACACCCCATTTCCTTTCCCAGCTCCTCCCTACTCTTTTCCTCAGTGGGATTATGTTGTCACTATCTAGCATTCCTGTTGTTTCTCCGTGTCTACAGCTATCTTAACGACTTGGACCGCATTGCAGATCCGGCCTACCTGCCAACTCAGCAGGATGTGCTCAGAGTTCGAGTCCCAACAACAGGGATCATTGAATATCCATTCGACTTACAAAGTGTCATTTTCAGGTAGAAAACGTTTATGAAGCACATTTACTTTGCTTCTTTTTTACGTTATTAATACCATATGTACAGTATTGGCTAAAATTACATATAAAAAATTATTATGTATTTTTAAATTTGAGCTTGGTTATACCGTTTTTGTGATACTGTCCATGTGTGATTGGCAACAGATTTTAAAAATATCAAGAGGATGAGACACAAATAAACTTGCCTTTTTCTAAATGTGCACTATAGATGGGAAAACTGGAATTCATCTATAAACTGAAATTTAATGAAATTTTCATTACAACTAATAATCCGATAATACAATCGTGTGCCTTCTTAATTCATGTAAATTACAAAGTACAAAGGTACCACTAACGTACTTGATAGTTAGAGGGAAATGACGTTTTGCAGGCTTAATATCACTCCTGCAAATACTTTTCCCCACGACTCATTGCTGAGTGCAGATATTGTTGCTTAAAAAATAACAATGCAATTACAACTGCAATTTAGACACTTGAGTGTCCAGTTACATTGAGATGCATAATGAATTGGGAGTGCATGCTGCCAGCAAATACTAATTTTTTGTTTTGGCTATTAATAACTTTAATAAATGCATACTGTATTCTAAGTATACTCTAAAAATTGGAAAGCTTTGACATGCTGACAACTTTGGTGATTTCTTGGGAGAAGGGGAGGCCACCAACTTGATTCTGTGCACACATCTTTGTGCTGACTATACAGGGCAGAACTTCGCAACATTCCAAAGTCATGCCTAAGAAATGCTGATGGCTTGTAAATCTGTAATAATTTAAATTTGGAGAGTACATACTAAAAATATGGTGATTTTTCTGCTTACAACACATTCCATTGGTCTTAAATGCAAATGGGAAAATATTAAAGAAAACATGCCAATTTGTTTTCAACTAAATTCCTGAATTTGGTGTTCGATATGTGGATGTTTATCTTGTAAGCTACTCATGGATCTGATGCAGATGTTGTCAATCTTGCAGAATGGTTGATGTAGGAGGCCAACGATCAGAAAGAAGAAAATGGATACATTGCTTTGAAAATGTCACGTCTATCATGTTCCTAGTAGCCCTTAGTGAGTATGACCAAGTGCTTGTGGAGTCAGACAATGAGGTAAGCAAGCATCAGTGTAAAACAGTGTTTTAGAAGAACAAAAAGAAAATTCTCTAAAGTTGATTTTAAATGTAAAATATTATAAAGAATTGATTAAAACATAGGAGTTTTTAGAGAATTTTGTTAGCAGTTTGTATGTTTTCACATAACTATTCAGTGACTCAAATTGGTGGATCAATGATGTATATTGATAGAATGAATAATACTCCATGCTAAAAAGCAAAGCTTGAAGTTGCTGGTTCTCTTGAGACGTTTTCAAAGCCAATTGGACTGTTCAGTCCTGGATATTTTCCAGATGTACCTACCAGCATTATATACAGCTATATGTAGTAGAGCATGAAGTACCACAGGAATCAGGAGGTTAATCCTTAAAAAATACGGTCAAATTGATATTCCACATGGAGCGTTGGTCAAACCAATCTATTTTGTGTTGAAGTGGAATACAATAGACTATAGAGAAATGTTCTTATTGTAGCTATTTGCACAGGTAGTGTTGTGCAGCCGAGTCATAAAAATAGGGTTGGATGTTTTGAGTGGTTGTAAGGTACTTACTGTTCATAGCAGGCAGTGTGAATGCAAACAAGTCGCAGGCTCTTTGCAGAGAATAGAACAAACATTCAAATAATAAACCTTATTCCATCGACTTAAGGGATAGGATTTATATTGGTGTATATATTCTGTTTCTGTTGTTATTTCAAAGAATAATGTAAGAAAGTGATAGATGATGTGCGCAAACTAAGCAGCCAAAGCATACTAGTACCCAGTGTTTGGTATGCAGTCTACAGAGTAAGGAGACTTAATTTTTTATTATTATTTATTTTATTATTTTTTTATTATTATTATTAGTAT
>VZSV01000111.1:2355344-2372163 GCA_013398735.1 Nothocercus julius
TGACATCCTTTAGATTTGTACTCTTTCTATAAAGGAAAGAAATCTCATTACATTATTTGAATGCTGTCCGTCTCCTTAAAAAACATGGCTGCTACTAGCATAACATACATCCCACTTTAGGGGGTTGAGAGAACAATTGTACTCTTGCGAAGGTGAATAGTAGACTGAAATATGTGGTGTAATGAGACTTTTTGTCTTTGTGAACATTTTTTATGGTGTGGTACACAAGAACAAAAATATATTGAATTTTTCTTTTTATCTTTATGAAGATTAAACAAAGCCTCGCTTCCATGATCTGTGTCTGTGTTAGTGTACTCAATTATTTATAATTTGGCTGTAGTAGTAGGTCTTATGGGGAACGTTAGTTCACTTCACGTCCTTTGCAGGGAAAGTTGATTCATAATGCATGCCAACCTCTGTTTTATGAGAACAAAGCATGACTGAATTTAATTAGGTTGGTTGTAGGAGGCTGAATGAAACATTTGTTCCGTGGATTTTCACTGCAGACAACATACATAGGTTTTGGGATGTAAGTTTATTGCAATTTTTATATATACCAATATAAAGTACAGTAATATTAGATACTCCTTTAAAATATAAGGTATTGAACTCAAAGCTGAATTTACAGAGAGGGGTAATCTTAAAATGAACCGTTTACATTTTCTCTTAGTGATCTATTCGACCCCATTGTGGTCTCTCGTAAATTTGGAGACTAGACATGTAGATTAAAAGAGGACTCAGCCAGACTTGGCTCACTTAAAGTCAAGCCAGCAATGTCTGACTCTGTCTTTTTCTGCTTTGCGTTATTCTTTTGTAGCCACAGAGTCAACACAGAAGTGTCAAGCATTTTCATTATACAAGTCAAAACAAAATGTATTGAAAAATCCCAGAGGGCAAAATTAGTTTCGATAGTTTTTAAATACAGTCCTACCTAAACAAAATAGACTTTTAAACTTAACTGAAGTTAACTATTTATCATGCTATGTTCATCCTTCGTAAACAAGTGCAAGGATATGTCTCTATGAGAAAGAGACAGTAACCCGCTCTGTTTCTCTGTTAGGTATATCCTGTTCTTAATAGGTGGCATGTCCAAACTTTTGCTCTCATTACTCAGATGACTTTAGTTTCCAGATTATGTCTTAGAACATCCCTACATCTTCAGAAGATGGAGAAATTTCACCCTTGTCTGACTCACTGGGAGTCATGCCTTGTGTTCTCATGAGCCAAAAGGGCTCCCACATTACGAACAGAATGGAACATACAAACTGAAGGCTTTATTTATGTCTTGGGCTCTCCAAGCACTCTGAAATCATGTGAAATTGGGATCCGTTTTCTGTGAATTGTGTTTTCAACTCTCACGTAAAATATCTTACTTGTAAAGCTGTTTTGATTTTTCAAGTTTTCACTTTCAAAATGTTTCGTGGATGCAAAAGCTCTAAAACTCCTTTTTGACTTGAAGATAGTTCTTCCATCTCACTGCTAAACTATTTATGTTTCTTATTAACACCAGTGAAAAACTTTTGAACCTTTTTGTCTTTCTGTTTGAAATATGTTCACAACTTTAATTCAAACCAGTTTTTGTTTTCAAGTCATACATAAGACCCTGGTGGCACATTCCAGCAGCCTTAGGCCTGTGTTTCTTTTGTTCTGGGATGGATTCAGCCTATCATGGAGCTAAGCAGCCATCTGGACAGCTTTATTCTGGCGTTGAGTAGGCTATACCTTGTCTGTCTAGATTTTGTTGGTATACCAAAACATTGAGTTATTCCCCCCTGTTTCCCAACCTTCTGGGGGCATTCCAGTCCCAGAAAGCGCAAGAGAAGAGTATATATCCGTATTCCACCTAAAACAAAATGTATTTTGTTTGAATGACAGTTTTGCAGAGGTACAGAAAGGTTTTAAATATGTTAGCTCTCATCTTAAATATGGAAATTTACAAGAAATATTTTTTTCTTTCACCTTAGTTATGGGGTATTTTTTCATATTCTGAAAAAATCAGCTCATCTTAAAATTATCTAACAGTATTAAAATTTCAGCACTGAAGTGATAGAGTGCATGTAAATGTCCTACTTTCTTCTTATGGATAACAACAGTATCATGATAGAATCTAATCCTCCTTTGATCTGTGTGCCTCTTACTCAGATTACGAGATCTGACTCAACAATTTGCAGTGTTTTGCTGCTCCCTTTGTTTTGCTTTCATGGCTTGATTAAACAGCATGATTTTTGCAAGACGGCCTACTTTCTTTTTCTAATTAGTCCACTGCATGGTATTGCCTGAAGTCTTTTTCCTATGGTACATTTTTATGAAGAAGACTATACTTTCTTAATGGTCTGTGTTAATGTATTTTTTCATTAATCTAATTTTCATGTATGAATATGAATCTTCAAGAATTGCTATTTGCTATTCAGTGCATCCATAATAGACATGTCCCCGTATCACTGTGAAACTCTTTTAGAGTTCTTCAGGCTCTGATTTGTATTTTCAAAGTATAGTGCGTGATAGACCTTCTCCTGTAAATCTGTTTTTCCCTTGTTTAGCTTATTCAAGAGAGATACATTTGGATTATAAATCAAATGAGCATACAGAAACTTGAGAGGTTTCACTCATATCTCTCAAGGACTTTTACTAACTGGGTATGGGGAGTGAGTTGGGCACCATTTCTGATTTCATAGTCTTGCAGGTGTTAAAAGTCTTCAACATTTAGAAGAATGTATCATAACTGCTCTGTAAATGGATGTCATGAATAGAAAATGAAACGAGTGTTCAGACTGCCTTAGAACACCCAGTGTAAAATGACACTTACATGATACCTCCATGAAACTCCAGCTCAGTGACAAATACCTGTAATTAAAGAATTGAAGGTTCCCAATCTGAAGAGAAGCATCCAGGGCTGACTAATTCCTAGTATAATTATTACTCCTCCGAAAATCAGCATTCAGAAACAACATTATCTCTCTGAACTGTGTGCCCAGATTGTACATAGCTGGGCATCTGATTTTGGTGCATAGAGAGAAAACTTGCTACAAAATATTTTAAAATCTCTTTCAAAAAATTCAGCTTGTGTACAGATTTGAAATGCCTTTCTCTCCCAAATGCAAATAAAAAGCGGGATGCTTAGGTGTTCCAGATTCTGTCCTTATATCTATGTTCATACACGGAAATGAGGACAAAATTTCATCCAGAGGGCATGATACACTAATTAAATTACTAGTACTGTAGATGAAGTAATCTTCACTCAATCTGATATGACGTGACAAAGAGGAACATGTTGTAAGTTAAATTAACAGATGTGTTCGACCTTTTCCCTTTTCCAGAAAAGTCTCACAGGATTAGTGTGAGAGCAAAAATGACCAGCTCTCTTATTAATAAGTTTATGATGTATTATATTCTATACAGGAGATTTTTGTCAGGTTTTCCCAAGCATACATGGACATGGAGAAACCTGGATTTTATCAAAGAAAACTTTAGAACTTTTCAGTTTTTTTAAATCAACTTCTCTTTTTTAATAAAGGATTTTTCCTAGAAGTGTATTATTCCATCCTCCAGGAGAGGCTGTCTTCAAGCAAGAGATTGCAGATAGCTCTTCTAAACAGATAAATCTCATATTATCAGGACAGTAAATATGTAAATGTGTTCCAGCTTTCCAGGAGAGTCAGTTAGCACTTGCAGTTATGGGAAAACTTGAGAGACTACAGGATAGTTTTAAAATCTGAGTTCCTAGGAAAAAAGATTTTCATGAATTTTCAAAATTCATTTAAAATGAATTTCAAAATCATTTTCTGAATGAATTTTCGTTACAGAACTTGTAAGTATTAATACTAGTAGGAATGGCAAAACAAAGGATCATATTTATTGATGTTTGGACATACTTTTCTTCCAGATTAATATACTGCTAGCTGGAATTGTATGATATTGTACAAGTTGCTTAGGTTTGTGGAGGTATGTTAAAGAATGGGCTTTTTATACTGAGAGATCTTTCTTTTTCTGTATTCCCAGGGGAAAACATAAAAAGCCGCACTTCCTTTAGTTCAACTTGATTAATGGATTAAACTTTGTTAAATTTATAATACACTAAATGAAATCTTGATATTTTATAGGCTGTCACATACAAAACACGGTATTTTCTGCAATATTATCAGAGCCTGAAAAATTGGAGAGGAGTGGAGCGCTTAGAATATTTACTGATGGAAGGTGGCTTTTAGAGATAAAGGTACAGCATTGATCTGAAAATCCATTGCACAAAATAAATTTGGGGAGAAATGCCAATTTAAATTATTTTCACCAGAGCTAATACATTTTGATGAAAAAGAAAAATTACATATTTTTATTATATTTTACATATACATGTAATTGTAAATTTTGTAACAGGATTTGTAACAGGATTGGAGATGAATATTTGGAACTGGATATTCTTTCCACTTCAACTTTTGAGTGAGGAAATTTACCAATACCTTATTATTTAAGTACTAAATGTGTGTCCTGTATATGTATAACATACATATATGTTATATAAAATATCTGTCTCTCTGTCCTAGGAAAACAATACAATATATAGTTAAACACTATATTTTTAATTGATAAATGGAACCACATAAAAAAAAATCCTTGAAATGTTTCTCTGTTACATCAGACACCTTGAAATATTAACATGAATATAATCTTTAAAGATGTTTTTTGCACAGGAAGTTTACTTGCTGTTTTTCACTGATCTTGAGTAACAAAGTGAACAGAACCAATCAATCATCCTTACTTCCACAGTCTAATTCATTTATACGCCCTATCCAGGTAGGCTGTTGGTAGTCCTGCTAAGAGAGCTGCTGATGTCATTGGTTCTTATCAATTAGAAGGGAAAAGTTCTTCTCAAATACAGACTGCTTTTGTTTTGTTTTGTTTTTTCCTGAGCTGCTGTTTGGGTTCTAAAGCACATACAGCACCTTAATAGTTATTCCACTTACTGCAGCTAAAATCTGTTAGCATTTTAAAATAATAATGTGTAATTGAAATTCTCTTAAACCATTCTTTCCTTCTCTTTTTAGTCAAGTTGTCATTAAAGATTTAGAAAGTACTACCTAATTCATGTTTTTACAGGTTTGATCCCACACTACAGCTCTTGATGAAAATTATTGTGATATATCTTGAGTGATATAGCAAGAATGGCTTGAGGCTTTGAACTTTTAAAACCACAACAAAATTGATTACTTAGCTGGAGTAATTCTAGACCTATGCCTTCAAGCTGTGTCTAATCTGGCCTTTACTTCCTGTGTGCCTGGCTTTCCTCCTTTCATACATGTGAAATCATCATCTAAGTTCTTGTCATCTTTTCTGTGGTCTTGACAAATGCCATGTTGCTTGGTGTGTATCCACAAAAATCCTGGCACAAAAACTTACTATTACCCTGTATGCGTCTTTCCACTGGTTTTTGTTTCCTTACCACGTGGAACCAAATCACTTGTCCTTTAAGGCCCTTTGTCATCTAACTGGATAACCAAAATGATTTTTTTTTTCCTGACAGTTTTGATCAATTGTTTGTAAAATATTCCAAGAAACACTTCTGCTTTCATTTATTACCTTTCCCCTCCTTCCAAGCAGAAAGAGTTCCGCAGAAGTTTTCCAGATCTGCTTCACAGTGTAGTCTTCATTCTGCTGCATTCCCTGCCATGGTGAAGCAGCCAGAGTCCTGCAACCGTGCCTGCTTCTTGCACAGCTCCTCATTTTGTTGCTTTAACTGGATGATCTCTCGTCTTTTAGTATCTTTGTTGTCTTCTAGCTTTATCCTTGGGTAATAAACTTTCAAAGCAGTGACTGTTCTTTAGGCATGTGTGTGCCAATAACTGAGCAACATTTGTAGCTGAATCGTACCAGAAGGAAAGTGTAACAGTTTTAGAGTGGATAGGAACAGAACAAGGTTGAGAAGTGACAGATGCCATGTTTCCAAAAACCACTCCACAGATCTTGCGGGAATGCCAACAGAAGAAGAAGGATGGAAGGAAGAAGGGCCATGTGACTGGTGGGATCTCTTCTGGAGAGGGCTTAAATAGCCTCGGAAAAGTTGTTTTTAGAAATTTTCTGTCCAAAACATTGCTACTAGAGATGTGTTAAAACTGCCTACTTTCTTGTCCTTAGCGGCCTTCAGTAAAACTGTGTTTAGCTCATTTTTCATAGATCATCAGGACTGAAAAACAGTGACCACAGATGAGAGAGTGGAGCAGAACAGCAGAACACCCTGCATGATCTCTATCTGAGGAGGTGGTCAAAGCTTGGCTGGGCAGCGCCAGCACACCGAGCACTCTGATGCAGTGACAATTAAGTCTGGCTCTGAGTTGGAGTTGGACAGATGACTTCCACAGGTCCTTTACAAAATAAATTCTTCTGTGATTCTAGATAGAAAAATCTTAGTTAAATTTGACCAATGAAAGATAACTTTTTGTTGTTTCTTTGGAATGGATGGGATTTTGTGATGTTAAGATAAGGTTTTATCATATTAATTCAAAATCTTGAAGAATTTCACTGTACTGCGTCATGCATATTTAATGTAATGTTGCTACATTCACAGAATTAATTTACAACAAAGAATTGTTTTGATATTTGATCATAAATAACACTGGTATGATTGCAGAACAGGGTATTCAGAAAAGTGGGACTTCTCTACCTCAGCTGTAATTACAAGTTGAAACAGAAGGAACTTTACAAGAGGTTTTCTTCAGGGCTTTAAAAAAGGCAGTATGCCAGGACATAAATTATTTTTTTCACTGATGTGAAAAACTTTTGTTTTCCTTAGATTTTTCCTTTTGTTATCCTTAGATTGCCATAAGGAGAGCAGATTGATGTTGCTTGTATTGCTAAGAAATATTTATGTTTAAGTCTAATACATAAAGTTATATAAAGCCTAAAACCCAGCGTAGGTATTTTTAGTGCGCATTCATTTATGTTTGTAGACTGGTAAGCAGATGCAGGCGTGCAAGCTCATGTTTTGAATCTGTGCAGAATACATGTGTAAAATAGGTAAGTATCCAGAACCTAGATGGAACTTCTGTAATGATCATCAGTGTGTTCTCTTAACGGATGACAAATCAGAACAATGTTCCAGTCGCACTTTCTTTTGATGTAGGCCAAAAATATGAAATGGCATGAGGCCACTTTTAAGTTTTCAGAGTACTTCATTCTTCATGGAGGCGATTATCTGAAGAACATATTTCATTCTTACATGAGAACTATCTTGTTGTTAACATCTGGGCTTGTTTCCATTTTTCTTCTAGCACTTTGTGTTCCTTATTCACAGGCTAGTCCTACATGGCTTATGGTGAGAGTTGAAAGAAAACAATGTTGAGATCAGAGCACTTCTTCCTTTTTTTTTTTTTTCCTGTATTGTGCAAAAACATGTAATAATCCTTTAGTAATCTGTTGTTTTCATCAGCCTTCAGCAGCCCAGAACAACTGAGCAGCAGGCAAAGGAATAATACAGGCTTCCAGGTAGAACTAAAATCTTCAGATGGTCTTCATAAGTATTTAACAATATTATATCCATGGGAAATAAAATCTCAATAATTCATTGTTTATTTGGAAACTAAAGAAAAATAGCATGTTTACCTTCTTCTCTTCATTCATGTTAACACACATGTGTATTTTCTGTTTGGTATGTGTATAAAAAAACTTTTGAATATAAGCTGTCAGCATTTGTATAAAAGAGCCTGCTTCTCTGTGTTAAAATGAGTGGTTCGTAATAGAAGTGGGAGGTTGAACGAGGGTGGACTTTTTGAAGAGGCTGTTAGAAATATTCCTTCTAAATTACTATTGGCAGTGTCTGATGGAAAATAAGTCTTTTTTTTTTTTTTCTTTTCCAGTAACCAGTGTCAAATCTGACAAGAGAATAGCCCTTTTCAATGTTAATTTTATTTCAAAGGATTTTTACCTGTTCTTTTTCTCAAAAAAATGGGTATTTATGAAAACTCATTTTCCAGCATGCATGATATTTCTTAAAAAATATCAACCTTTTTTAATTCAAAAATATTTTGACAGCAGTGTTTGGACTGTATTCTTGGACACTTTTTGTGATTTGGTGTTTGGTAAAGAGTACAGATTTCAGTGTATTTCAGCTGTCATTGATCTTTGTCTAGCGTGATGCATACTGCATAAACTTGCAGCATGTTTTCAGGTTAAATATTGCAGTCTTCAGTTGCTGAGGAGGTTAAGAGTTCTTCTCCAAGGTATAAAATAATTTTACATCACAGCCCTATTACCTTCTAGCCAAGCTGCAGGGTCTCCCTGCAGTGTCACCAAGCAGTGCTGCTACGTAAGTAATTGCTGGGAGCCTTAATCAGAGAAAGGAGGCATTCCTTTCTCGAACGAATTTAGACTTCACAACACAAAAGGCACAACTTTTGTCAGCTTAAAATAAGGCTGGACTGTGATACTAAATAACTTCTGAAATATTAACCACCTGCTTTGTAATCTTTGAGGGTTTTTGTGTGTCAGTCCCTCTTCATCTGCAGTTATCATCTCAGTTTGAATGCCTTCTTACTCTGTTAACCAAATATATTCGCCTGATACCAGCATGAACACATACGCAGTGCCAATTGAGTTACTAAAAAAATACATCTGTTAATCTCAGTATAGTGTCCCTCCACATTTCAGTAGAGAGAGAGGAATTTGGTCCCCTCAGATTCCTTGAAATTATAATTTTGTTAACATAAATTATTTAAGTTACTAAGAATTTATGAGAAAGACTTAATGCTATGTTTGGGCTTTTAGTTGTTACTTACAGTGTGCCCACTAGATGCCACTCTAGACAGTCTTTAAGTTGTGTGAAATGTTCCACCACAGATTATGTTTTTTTCCAGATTAATACTGTACTCAGTCTTTCCTCTTGAAACACTGGAAAATGCTTCTTTTTCCCTTCAGTGCTTTTTTTCGTCCTTTTCAGCCCTTTCTCAGGGTGTGACTTGTTAGAGTCAAATGATAGTAAATTCTACCAATTACATTATTTCTGTAATTGCAAAAGTAATGACGATTTTTCCAGGGTAGGAAAAGGCAGAAAGAATTTTAACATATCAGTTCAGAAGAGCAATCAATTATCTTAATATGTGACTAAAAACACAGGATTAAAAAAAAATATGTATAGAAGCAAGTAAACTCTAAGTTTGTATTTGGCTAAAGATGTGAGAAAACAGTGTGCTTTACTGATTATATTTGTCTTCACGTTCAACTGTCTTATAAAAATTATTGGCATGTAGTGTCCTCCGCCATGTGCTCTAGGTGGCCCTGCTTGAACAGGAGGGAGGTCCCTTCGGACTTCAGCGATTCTGTGATTTAGTAAAAGCTAAATGGTGGAATGAAATTTCACTTTATTTGTGCAGATATGTTCCGTGAAATGTGTTTCTAGTCATAAACTGCATACTTCCATCATCAGTGATTAAATAGAACCTTTTTTCCTTGGTGTTCGGTAAGACACACTACCAGGTAGTCCAAGGTGATACAGTCTGCGTCTAGGTGACAAACATGCATCCATGCGTGGAGCCTGCCTGCCGTGTCTCGTGCGGTCCCTGTCAGCCGGAGGGGCTCGTGGCCGCGGCAGGGCTGGAGTGTCTCCCGGTGTCGGCGGCGCTGCCTGCAGCCCTGTGCAGGGCAGAGGTGGCGCCCAGGCCAGCAGGTCTTGGGGCCAGCAAAACTCGTGATCCTGCTGGTGGCTTTCCTTGAGACAGGCCCCTGGAGATGCCGGCAAGCTGCGGCTGCTGCTGCCCGAGGGACTGCAGCGGGTGCTGGCCTCGCTGCAGCAACAGCAGCCAGGCACGCAGGAGCCTTCGGGCAGCTCCATCTGCGTGTTGCTACACAGTGGTTATTCACAAGTTTCTTTCTGCAGCCTTTTCCACTGCTGCTGAGACAGGATTTAGCTGTAGGCAGTTGGTGAGGTAGGACTCGTTGGTAAAATCAGACCTAGTGCTTAAACTAACTGTTAAATACTGCTCCCCACTGCTCCTGCCCTCTCTTCAGAGAGCTTCGCTCTCTTGCTTGGCTTGGCAAGGCTTCCCTTGCATTGCATCTCACACAAGGTCACATCTCCAGTGCTGGACTTCCCTCGTCTCTATTTCCAGAGCCAGCTCATAGTTCTTTAGTTCCATAAAACTGACAAAACCTAGTTTAGTTGATGTGTTAGTGGCCTCATGTTTCCCCCAGTAGTTTAGAAAATAAAGGACTTACTTTAAGTTGGAGTATCTCTGTTTTTCAGAGTTGCAATAGAAACATGTCTAGTGGCTATGAATACAAACTGGCTTAGTATTGCTGGCTTAGTAGAGACATAAGTGATTGAACCATGCATGAATTATAGGGCATAATGTGCCAAGAACAGCTGGTTTGAATTTAATTTGAATTCCTTTTCTAATAGAGATTTTCATAAAAACAGCTCTAAAGTTCCTTCTGCGATACATAAAACTTTTCTTATGAAATATTTTACAGCTCTTTTTGTAACCTTCTGTCCAATGCTGAAAATTACAGGCATAATTTACACTTATACCAGGGATTTCTTTACACTATTCAAGTAGAAACTTGCACAAGTGTGTTCATTTCTTTCACTTGAATAAATCTATTTTTATCTAAATGAGAAGTGAGCCCATAATATATACTCATACAAACTATGGAAGTCCTGCAATTTTTTCTTCTGTAATATGAGAGGGTTTTGGTATATGGGTAGTTGAGAATCTCAGAAGCATTTCCAAATCTTTTGAACTTGGCCTACACTGGTTCACGAGGGCAGCTTTTCAGCACTGGAGAGACTTAAGACACTGAGGATAGTATAGAAAATAATATAGGGAATATGGTGCTGCATTCAGACAAAATAGAGTAATATAGTCACAAACACACTGGGTCCTTCCTTCCTACTTAACTAGTAGATCTGTGAGCAAAGACAATACCTCACATGTATTCCAAAATAAAAAGAGAATATTGCTTTTAATTGTTCCCTTTCCAAAGTCAAAACAAGAAATATCTTTAGCAGAAGTGGGCTTAATTTTATGAGATTCATAAAATCTTGTAAAATATAGCTATTTAACTGCGGAAGAAGAAATACTGTAGCATAAAACTGTTCCATATTTTAAAAAAAAATGTGCACCCTGTTAATGAGTAGCATTTTTTTCAGAAAATGAGCAGCTCAATAATTTTGTGTTGTCAAACATTCTTTAGTTAAACTGATTAAAAATACTATGGTAGTTACATTGCTTATATATTTAATGAAGAAAAATGTTAGGTATGCTATGGTATGAGCTATCATCAGTTGTGGAAAATAAGAAGCTCAAGAGAAATTTTAAATAATAGTAAGCATGAGGATTGGAAAAACAACATCTGGAAAACAGTTTTATCCATCGTGACGTTCCTAAAAGCTGATTAGCTCCAATGCATTGAGTAATAGAGGGATGAAAAACTTCAGCAGACAAAAGAGGTTGATTAGTCAAAAAAAAAAAAAAAAAAAGAGGGACATATTTTTGGAGTAATCCTTGAGTATTTTTGAAAGGAAATAGCTTAGAACTTCTAGTCTTTCAAAGTAAATCTCAGGGCTTGTATTACTTTACCGGCTCAAGCAAGTACAGTCTGTTGAAGAAAGATATCTAGGCCTTCTTACTGTAAAACATCTATAAAATATGTGTCTGAATGACCAACCATTAAAAGATCTTTCAGCATTGTTTAAACAGCACTCTTTCATTCACCTCTGAAATAACTGGAAAGAGTTAAAAAATGCAGTTTGACCAACTGTTGGGAAAATGATGAAGGGCAGGAAAGTTCAGAACTGCAGTTTAAGGGCCAAGAGCACAGAGAGGGTGATAGCCTGGAGCTTCTTTAGTCTAGTGAAGAGGGGACTCTCTTGTCAGCTTGAAAAGCAGTTGCAGCTTAAAGAGAAGCTGTAGATGGTGGTTCTTCCAGGTAAACAACACAGCAAAGATCAATTAGAGGCCACAAACTGTGACTTGAGGGGTTGAGGTGGGACATGACGAAGCAGCTTCCCCTTGGAGGAAACATCTCCATCCTTAGGAGCTGTCTAGGCTAGTCTAGACAAAGCTATGACCAACCTGACCTGTGTGAGGTGAGCCCCGGAGCGCCCTTCCAGCCAGCATTGCTGGAGGATACCCTGTGGTGTGTAAGTGGAAGGTGTGGTGCCAGCATGAGCACTGTGGGAGCTGACTGCTTCTGAACAGATTAAGTACATGATTGCTGCTTGTTGATATCATGCGGTGCCTAGTGGTCTCAGCGATGAAGGAGCATCCCTGCTGCTCTGCACACAGGGTCATGCTCTGTGTCTTCACTCTGGGTTGTAATAGTAACTGCTCTGGTCAGACTGCAGTATTTTTGTCACTGATAGATCTCTAAAGCTACTCATTTAGCTAAACTAAATACGTATTAGGTGGTAACAATATCACTGCTTAAAAAGTCTGCTACTAGAAATAAACCATAGATTACTGTTTCTAATTTTATAATGAGTTACTGGTGAAATAGAGCGAAAATTCTTCTCTAGAATGTTGCAGTGCCTTAGTACAGAGAGTATGGAAGATTCCCTTTAGGGAAGAGCTATGTAGGGAGAGAATATGGTGATGTTTTCTTACTCCATTTCTAATAAAGCAGCTTTGTTAGAAGGATTTTTTCTTGACTTATGACTGATGGTGAGCAAAGGAGTCATCTTGTTAAAGTACATGCATATTTATAATTAGAATTGTGCTTAAGTATTTTGCCGAGTCCAGATTCTTTACATATTAGTAACAGTTGTAAGAAGTTAATTCTTCTGCTAAAGTTGGGGCCTAAAGTTGGATATTTATCAGCTACCGTCACATAAATTTACTGCGCTTGCTCTTCGTTATAAATGTGCTGAGTTTCATGACAAGTTTAACAGAAAGAGTATATAAACTTCAAATGGCAATATTTTCTTAAACACTTCTATTTCTTATTTTTTCTTAGACACTTCACTTTCTATTAGTATTTAAGCTATAATATTTCATCTTCATGCTGTTTTTGTTGTGCCTTCAGTTTTTGTTAAACTTGGCCTCTCCTCTGTCAAACAGAAACTACAAAAAGCAAGTTTTATTCTAGTTTGTAGGCCTTTCCATAGAAGCCAAAGGCCACCAATGTTTCGTAATGATACATTTTAATTTCAGGTTTTCAGTGGTGGCTTCTGGGACAGTTCTTAAAAACTGTTGAGAGTTTAATGTGTATTTAACAATCTCCTGCATGCCTTCTTCATAAGGACAGAGAAAGAGAAAAAGGCAGTGAGAGCTCCCTTAATTCAAGCAACTGATAAACATTTCATTCACGTCTTGCGGGACTCAGTTTTGAGGAGATTTCAGAAAAGGAATGGAAGATTTAGGCTCTCTAGGTTTTATTATTGTTTAAGCACCAGGAGAAGATGAAAGTGTGGTCAATATATGGACAGTACTTGTCTTTTTTTAAAGCATATAAAGAACTTTATTTCTCACACTTTAATATTTAGCGATGGTACTGTTCATACTGTAAGTGTAATTTTTGGCAGCAAAAAAAGCAGGCAACAATTATTTTAACCTATTTACAAGAAAAAAAAAGGTCTGTGAACTTGGGGTGCATGTTCACTAGGTTTTCACCTGCTCTGACTCACCGCAAGTCTTATGAGAGTTTTCAACTATGAAAGTATTGTTAGATCTATGTTTTATAAAGTTGTAAAAGAAGTGAAAAATAAAAAAGGGAACAGAGATAACATGTAATTTTTGATTTCTTTGGTCAAAACTGTGGTGTTGCCATAAGATCCCACTGCAAAAACAGCCTATTAATTTATGATACTCTCATATATACCTCACATTTTCTTTCAGAGGATTCCCCCATATAATGCAGAAATACAAAAGCAAGCAAGTTATGTAGGAGGAGGCAATATTTTTTATTAGACCAGCTGGTATAATTGGAAGAAACATGCAGTGAGTTCACTGCATGGAATGGGAATATGAGCTTTTAAAAATTAATATCACTACAAGGATTTCCAAGACACCCTTCTTAAATATACAAATTATATGAAATCTGCACTCAATCCTTGGAAGTGACTGGGCTGTCCTCTTGACGTTCTTGCTCCATTATCTTACTCCAAACATCTTTTGAGAGGGCAGGCTGAGTTGTCTCCAGTCTTTTCAGTGTGGCCAATATTCAGAGAGGGTAACGGTGACATCTGATTTCTTCCCTCTGTTGTAAATGCAGACAGCAGCATTGAGTGGCCTTTTCCTTGGGAAGGATTAAGGAAATCCTTTGGCTGCTTAATTGTGGATCTGAAGGAGAGTAACCTTTTCTTAGCAGGTTTGGACAGCTTATCCCCCTTTGCCATGTTCCTTAGAAAGGATTTCTTCAGCCTTCCTGATGTCTTAATTGCAGCTGCTTCCTTCATTCTGCCACCCAAGATGCTGCAGGCTGTGCTGCTATTGCAGAGCATCCTATAATGTGCTGAAATTATCCTGAAATCCTGAAATTATCTCTCTACTGAGGTAGTTACCTTTCTCACTTAGTCTGCAAGACTTTGTTGACGTCCTTCCAAATAGCCTTGGCTGGTACCACAGTAGGGCAAGATCCTCTGAACATGAAGAAGTAATTCTGATTCAGAGGGCTCTAATGCACTGTGGTTTCTTTTTGCTTTGGTCTTTTTTTTACAAAAGAAGACCCAAAGGCTTCTTTGGGTTGTGTTCGTTTTGTTTATGATTGGATAACAAAGTACAAAATTTACAAGTGGACACCGGATTCAGATGGATTGCAGTTTAGAGTGGCTCTTTTTTGGAAGTACAGTTAACTGGATAACTTCTGACAAAAGATTGATTCTGTATGAAGTGAAGTTTATGACTAAACTGGTGAACACAATGAAGAGAAGGGAGTTGGGATGATCCAACAGTGTTTTATTGACTTGTGTTACTGATATCCTGAAGTGTATGTTTTTCTAAAGTAGTCTAACCTTTCATTCCTCTCCTTTAGGCTACACGTGTTAACCATTTCTTTTAATGATTTCTCAAGGCAATAATCATTTTCTATAATTTGTTATAGCATGATATTATTTATATAAAAGAATGTCTTCTAGACCATCATCTTAGTAGCAAGTCATCTTTTTTTGAATCTTGGACAGTTCTTAACTTAGTTGAACTTTCTTGGAAATCATAGAAACCTGCTTCATCTCTATCTGTTTCTGGTGTCTTTGGTAGATGTCCCATCCAGGAGAGGTTTAGGGCAGATGCCTGAGGTCAAGTCCAAAAGGCCTCTGGAGACATTTATAAACCTATAAGAGGAAAAAAAGTGATTTTGTGGTACAGAATAGAATTCGTATTATGTGGAATTCATTATTGATGTATGTATGTAAGACATGTTCTTTTTACATTGAAGACACACAATATTTTGTTTTCTACTGTGTATGTCTCCTGTGATTTTTATGATTTGCAGCAATTACAGAGGTAATATTGTGGTTGATAAGATGCTGAAAATTTTTAAGTACAATATCAACAGGGATTTAGTCAGCCTACCTTTTTTGCTTCATCTATTTTGTCATCCATTTCTAACAGAGAATTTGCAAAACTATATTCCTGGAGCTTTGATACTGATATTGATACTATTTTCCTGGAGCTTTGAAAACTGATGATTTTCTTGTTTGTCTGTAAATTTCTGTGTTATGAATATGAAAGAAGTGTCAGAATTACAGATGAGTATTTTGCAGTGCTTTTGAAGAGTTTTTGCAGAAAGAAGGCAATCCTTATAAAAGTAATTCCTATCTTTGTTTTCCATGCATTTATTGAGAAGTTTTCAATAGCTCATAAAATTTGCTATGAAAGAAAAACACACTCTTAATCTTATCATTGGTGATAGTTGTTTCATTTTCTGTGAATATCGGATTAGAAGATACTGAATGAGTTCAAGTAGAGACTTAGAATTGAAACACTGGCTTGTTAATTAACCTTACATTGCCTATCTTTTATTGTCAAGCTATCAAAGTTGAAAATTACTGTTACATAGTTTCTATTGCTGTGACTGTATATCCTTTGTATAGGGAAGTCAACTATATAAAGCATTGAGAGGAACATCTGTTTATGCTTTAATGATTGATCAAAGTTCCTAGGCTTGGCTCTGCTGATAGTTTGATTTTTGTACTCTCTGAATGAAATCCTTGCACCATTGAAATCAGAGGAAATCTTAAGAACTTATTGATAGAAAGCAAGAATTCGACTCCTCTACCTTAGTTTCCGCATTCATAAATTTGCCTGTTTATTCTCAGTTACCAATGGGCTGTAAAGTCTGATAAACTGCTTGAAAATTTTGTGGTGATACAAGATAGCTAAATAAATCATCAACCTCTTCAAAAATTAATTTTTAGGGCTTTTTTTTAGAGTTTCTATACTCTATGCTAATGCAGGTAACTTTAAAATGCAAATTCATGAATTTCATCAAGTTAAGATACATTTACTGCAAAATTGTCTGAATTTTCTGTCAGACTGTTGCATGGGTTAGCAACAGCACAATCTGCAGGATTCACCTTCTACTTTTGATCTGGAGCCCTGCCTGGTGATGAAATGTTGTTTCATGGGGACAGCTTCTAAAACCTTTTGCAGATAGTTACCAGGCCCACCTGAGGGCTTTCCTAATAAAGAAATAAATAGACTTAATTCCTAGTGCTGAACTCAGTATCATAGGAACATGTACTAACTGCATCACGTCAGTCTCACAGCTCCTCAAAACTGCACCAAAACGTGGTGTGGTCTTGCAGTGTCAGAAAGCCCTGCAAACACAGCTGTACACCAGCTTCACGGACATTTCACACCCCTGACACAAAGGGCTTTTCAGGAGCAGTTAATCAATT
>VZSV01000111.1:2393362-2404304 GCA_013398735.1 Nothocercus julius
ACCGGCACCAGCACGGCCGCGGCGCCCCGCCGGGCTCGCGCTCGCACCGAGGCGCCCGTGTCCCCTGCAAGGCGAGCTCACAGCATCTCTGTGCGTCTCAGCGCGACAAAATGTCCTTGGGTCTTGGGCAGCGGCGCTGGTCATCGTCCTGAGCCTTCGCTCTTCAATCGTTCCGATCAAAATAAGAAAGAACTAGGATTGTCCTAGAGTCAGCTATAAAACCCAAGGTAAATTCTTCTCCCCAAACCTGCAGCACATAGTATGCCTGGCCTTGGTTCTTAGAAAGTCACAGATCTGTCCTATATTTATTCTTTATGGCACAGCAAGTGAAATAGATGTATCTGCCATCAGATTTTTAGTGAAACAGCAAACACATCCACTGCTCCAGATTTCATCTTCTGCAATCTCTGGGTGTAATTTTAGTCTTTGCCTTCAACAATCCTGCGCCCAATATGCCTCAACAGAATGGAAGCCGATCCTGTTTCTCTCTGTGGATGTCTCTGAGTAAAAACCAACTCCATTGAGGTCCATGAAAACAGCTTCCTGGCAGAGGATGCTCCGGGTAGAGGGGGCCACCTGACACACCCTAGCAGTTACTGACCCTGCTTATAGCACACGTTTAGGTGCTGTAAGTCAGAGAGGTCGAAACATCAGCGCGTAACCTACCTCAGGTGATGCTGTCTTCAGCGGACTGACTCAGCGCTGTGTGGCATTACTTAAAATACCAGTAGCAACAACTTGGAAAATCCTGCAGGGTTCACTCTTGTTGCCGTGACCTTTTGTGCCTCCTGTTAACCCAGGTTCCCAAAGGGTGGAAATTTTAACAGCAAGTCCAAGGGTGTGATGGCTGTTTCTTCAAAGCAAGAGCAATTCTGCTACTCTTTAAGTGGAACAGAATTTCTTTACCACAGAGATACTATATTTACTTTCTCTCTTTTTATCCTTTCTCTCATTTTCATTAAAAAAAGAAAAAAATACAAGAAAGCCAATAGTGCCAATAATTCCAGTAACTCACATTCCAGACAGTAGTTTTCAGTAGTCTTGTTTGAACCTCGAGGATACCAACAAGGTTATGAATGTAACACTGGCTATTGATTTTGACCTTGTAATTACATTGTGCAGCCTGCAGTGTCTGGTGGAAATAGGTATTTAGGAAAATGCTCTTTACGATAATGACATTACTGACACTAAAAAAAGGGATTCCAAGTCAATTTCTAAATGGGACAGGGAAGAAATACTGTGTTTACATGGCTGTTGATGAGAAACTGACATTAATGGTGTACTGAGATCTAGTGTGAGGACAGCTAGGTGACTAGACTGTGAATTATCTGTACATTGATGGAACCAATATGGGGCTAAGGCTCTTCCTGTGTGTGGAAAATGAATTTGATACCACTTGGACAGTGAAAATTCTTTTGAGAACACGTAAAGGTAAAATCTGAGGCTTTTTGCAAAGACAGGAAGCGAGGCTCCTCTTGAGGCAGTTAATAAATAAAAGACATTAAGAATTTTGCACAAAAAAAACCCTGATCCATGCAGATTTACATCTTTTATCAGAGACAAGTATAAACACTTTTAAATATATTTATGCATAGTAAGAACACTATACTTGGTTAGTTTAGTATACTAAACTATACTATACTATGTAAATATAGTAAATATATTTAAGTTCACATTGCTATAAGTTTATTGAAAAATGATTTTTTTACAAGTAGATAGAGTCTGAGTTCCTTTGGCTTGTTTAGAGGGTGAATTACATTCTTTGTCCTTTGAAGTTAGATAGCAGTTTTTTACTTTGTAAATTCTGAGTCTCTTTGAAGGAAATTAGGTTTCACATACTATGATGATAATGGATGTTTAACTACTCAATTGAGAGACAGGAAAAACCTTGTGAATCTACAAAAATAGAAATAATTGCAGTCAAGGAACATGCTTATATCCCAGATTTTTTTGCATACATATCCTAATTTCTTTGGGGACTTCTTAAAAAGATCAGTTACCCTTTTCATCACCTCTTACTGCCTATGCTACATGTATTGATTTTTACCTTTTAACTGTATATGACTGTACTGAATGAGGTTGGAAGCAGTTGATCAATCTGCTTTTGTTTTAAGCAATTTATCATACATTTAAAAATATTTACTACATAATTGCCTTCATATTCAAATAAAAGTTTTATTATTCAGAGTGGGGATTACTCATCCACCAAGAAAATTAAAAAGACATTATATTATTAAAAAGATTTTATATTCTATGTTCCAGCTGATCAAACACTTTGACAGAGGATCCTGTAGAGATAAAAGTGCACATTCACGTGCACACACGCACAAACACCCACCTTGACAGGTCCTGTATCTCTGTGCATAATTCCCATGCATGAAGATTTCCCATTGGGCAGTCCTGTAAGTCTCTGATTTAAGTGTTGGGTATGGGGTCACAGCATATCAAATTCAGAAAAAGAAAACAAAAAAAATATATCTGTAATTATATGCTGGATTTCATTCTTCCTCAGTGAGTTGTCTGAATGCTCCCTGAGTGAGCATGCAAGCCAATTAATTTTTCTATAACTTGCATTTTAGTAATGTAACTTTCAGTCAGTATTGAATTCTATAGGTGAAGAGTGTTTCAATGCTCTGCCTTAAACCAGCCCTCACCAGTTTTGGTCTAAAGGGAGTCCATAAGGAGCATCAAGAGTACAAGGAGCTGTAGGATTAGCTGTGGCCCCCCCTGAGAGCAGCTGCTGGTGCTGTGACTTTGATTCCTTATTCACTGGGGTAGAATTCGAGCCATCTAGTTCTCAGTCCCGTATCAGAGGACTGTAATTCATTGCAAATATCCAGCAGCTTAGAGGTAACGCTAGCAGATCTGCTGCAATTTCAGATTGAGCGAATCCGTAAGCAGACAGTTTAATGGAAGTGCTGCCCACTTCATTTAATATAAACATATCGCAGAGAAAATACCTTGTAAAACCATAAACAGTACCCACACCTGCTAACCTGTCGTTCAGAAACAAGCCTGACAAGCACGGTACATAACAGGCTCCTCATAAGAAAGATTTTAGTACTCTATACTTACCGAATTCCAAAAACAAAGATACTTTCTAATTTCTGCCAGGACGGTGTGAACGTTTTTGCCGTGCATGAATGTTTCTACTTAAATATCAAAATGATTGAGTGCTTATGAAAAGTAAATGAAACATGCTGTTATGGAGGTTATTTCAGACTGCCTCTCATCTCCGGTAATTTTTTCACAAATAGAGTTTCTCAGTGGACACACATGTTATATCAATTTAAAATTTCACCATGAGGTTGCAAGTTAATGGTCTGTCAGTTACTTTTCTAAACAAAATTGCAGGCCTTCTGCTACCAGCATGATGGGAAATCATGTAAGAAATACAGAGGATGTTTTCATGACAGAAACCTTAACTATATCAACAACCAATGATGCTAAAGAATTAGATGTTAATGAAGCAGCTATTTTTCACAAGTAAACAGATCAAGTAAGACTTTTTTGTAAACTTAGCAATATATATTTTGACCAAATTTGCATTTTTAAAAAAGAAAACATTTTATTTGTTGTTATAAGGACAGAATATTAAAAATCTCTATATTGTAATAGATCTAGAGCATCATTCATGTCAGAGACCTTTGTGCAATCACCCTTGCATACTCTTTTGATTGATAGTATGTGCTGGAGTCTTCTGAAAACGATTGGTAGATTAAACAGTCCCATTGAGAGTGATCCTGCTAAAATTATTTTATTTAAGACAATAAGATCAAATGCGATAACCAAACAAGGAAAATTACCTTTTTTCCCCCCTCTCCCTGCAAAGCCTTGCACTTATATGATTAACCACACATTGAAAGTTTAAAATTAAAGGGCACTTGTTTTTCTGTCCTGCATATGACCAAAACCTTCTGACAGTCTCTATGGATGTTCATGTCAATTAGCAAAAGATTTTAAAATAAAGATATTTCCACAAGGAGAATGTCCAATCTGATGATGACTGGTATCCTGATAACCACACTGTTAGGGCAGTTCCATGGAAGTGATCAGAGCATGCACTCCAACACTTCAGATGAGTACATCATTAACCCTGCTAAAGAATATCTTCATTTTGAACATCTGCACATTATCTACCTATAATTCTACTCTCATATATACCAGCCACTGCAGTATTGGAGAAGCTCTGTCTGTTGCATGTGATAAAGTTGTTCCTTGTTGATACCTACTTTGAGGGATACTGAAAAACCTACCTTCAAGATGATAGGTTTTTCTTGGTAGGTGATTCTTGGAGTTGCTCAGCATGAATATATGTGTAGACTACTGTATAAGAAAGAAAAAAAAAATGGTAAATTGCCAGTAACCAGAGATATTCAGGATGCGAAAAACATATGAAAATGCATGCATGTTCATTCCTTCCTTCATCAACATATGGTGTGTAAATCATACAGCAAATATGAGGTAGGGTAGGATGCATGCATGGCATATAGGTATTGCTCCAGTAAAAATTCTGTATCCATGTGTTATTAAGTATGTGGACAGGACATCACAAACTTTTTTTTTGCCATGTGAAGCATGGGCTACTGAACTCATTTTTGCCATTTTATATTGCTTAGCATAATATGGGTGTATGTGCTTCAATTCTATGCAGTACTCGGATTCAGAACCTTTAAGTGAATATTTAAAGTTTGCAAGCAAAAATCATAGGAGAATTTTTTTTTTTTTCTAATGCCACTACTTGTGTGAAAAGTAAATGTATTCTAGTGTTTAAATGGAGATGGGTTCCTCATCAATAATAGACCATGACCTGGAGCTCTAATACAGGTCTTTATTCAGTAGAGTACTTGATGCCCCAAGTGTATTATTTATCTGCAGTACTTTAAGAAAAGTCACCCTCACAAGGAAATGTGTCACAGAATGATAAGAGAAAGAGGTATGAGAATAAATGATCCCCACAGGAAAGTTCATTATGTAAAATATAGGCAGGGAGCCAGTGATCTCGCAGTTCCAGCATGCCAAATGGACTTACACCCCAAACGCCTTTGCGGCTTTAAAACATAGTAAACTGTAAAATGTAGTAAGCACTGTAAAGTGTGTAGTTTCTGAATGCCACCATATAGACACAATTTATCTGCTGGGACCAAAGGAAAGCCGTTGTTGCAGAATTAGAACAAGTCAAGAGCATGGATACAGACCCTGGCAGGAGGCCATGAACTGCATTCACAAAGTTTGTTTTGTTGGTTTCGTAGAAATTAAGACTGCTGTTGGACAAAGGGTTGGAAAAGTTCACTAGAATTAATATCTTTCAGGATCTGAAACCCTCGGATTCTAAATAGAAAATAGTGACAGCCTTGGTTGCAATTTGAGGTTTGCTTTCTAAGGAATACAAAAAAAAATCACTTTTAGTTCTATTATTTTTTTAAGGATCTTCTAGGCTAGTGTATGACTAGCTGAACAGTATGAATAGTTACACTTGCAAAACTTGTACGTCGAGACAAGCAACGAAACCAGGAGCAGTAATTTTGAAGAGAGCTGGTTCAAATATTTTACATAGAGTAACGTACAAGAACGGTTCCTGTATACTGAAATTTTTTACTTCTTTGATTAAAACCAGTCGTCCCCTTGGAAGTGCCCTTTATTCCAACCCGTGACATGGCCAGGACCGCTGTGGCGCCCTCCCGGGAGCCGTGCGGCAAGCAGGCGGAGCGGCCGGGCGCGGCGCGGCGCGCAGAGGTGAGGGCACAACGGAGAGCGCGTCCCCGTGGCCGCGCTCACCTGGCCTTTGCGCAAGGAACGGCCCCCGCGCGACACTGAAAACAGCTGCGTAACCCCTGCCGGGGGGGCAGCTGGGGTGGGTGGCACGAGGGCACATGCAGGAATTGTCAGGTACGAGGCAAACAACTTTTTTAGTTCAGACATCGTAATGGCACAAGTTACACTGGGAGGATTACTTGTGCACTTAGCATGTCCTTCTATTTTTATTTTGCTTATACGTTTAAATGTGTTACTTTTAATTTATAACCTTCCTTTGTATAATTCTATTTACAGGAAAAGGTTAATACAGATAGCTATATTCATATATACATCTTCATATATAAAAAATACAACATATATTTTACTATTGGAAATATCTGTCTATATTTTTTGTTTTCTGAAGCATATCTTATTCTGGTTTTAATCTGGTTTACATACGAGGAAAAGAATTTAAATACGCTTTGCAGTTATCTCTTTATCGACCATAATAAACATAATATTTAGCTATTCAAAATGTTTTGGGCAAAACTGAAAATCATCTGGCATTGCTCTTCCTCGGTCATCACTAAGTTCTGTATTTGGTACTTTTCTCCAGCTTTGGCTGTCATTTTTGATAATCCAATTCCTTAAAAGATTAATATAATTTTTTATTTAACTTGAGTTAAGCTAGTCTTTTTTCTCCTAAATTAGCATTGCCAGGTCTTGGCATTGTGCTTAAATTAGCAGCAGTTCTAGTGTTTTCCATTATGCAAAATAATCAATATGCATTTTAATTACTTTTGACTTTTATCATAATATTTGAAGTCAAACTTTGTCACGTATCATGCCTAATTGTTGCTGAATATCTACCTTAAGTTTTCAGAAACATTTTGACTGATTTCCTAGATTATTTGTTTTCTTGATTTGTTTCAGCTAAATAAATCCAAAAGCCTGTATTCACTAGTATTCCTCAGTCTTCTGGTAATTTAACTGGGTAGGAAATCTCTGTTTTATTTCCACTGGAATGATTTGCAGAACTTCTCATATTGACTCAAAAAGTGCTTTATCTTAAATGCTTCGACAGTGTTGTCATTTGGAGACTAGTCTGCATGTTCATAAAAGGCAGCATTCATTTTTGGAAAAAGGAAAAAAATCTGTTTACAGATGTTGTTGCACTATACTGTTAGTTTTGAGCATTTTCCTCCTGTCTTCACACTTGCAACCATATTAATTCATTCTTATTACTTTCCCTATAACTTATGTGCTAAAAACAGGATTAAAAAATATGTGTATTTTCAGGATTTTATGTAGTTTTGATTCAATGGACCTTATTTCCAAATATAAATGTAATTTTTGTTTTCTTCTTAACCTGTTACTTCTAAGTCTGTAAAGTCAATTTTGGGATAGAATTTGTGGCATAAAATTTCAATATTACCTTTGAATGCAGTTGCAGCTTTTTAAATTTTGCCCCAAACTTAAGTCACAAGACTTTATTATTTCAGCTATCTCTACGTGATTCTGTTAACAAAGGACTTTTCTTTACCCTTACCGACAAACTCAGTTTTGAAATTTAACAGTAGCTTTCCAGGCTCTTCATTTTAGTTTGGTTTGCAAACTATGTGTGTTGAATTATGATGAAAAAGCTTAGCCACCTAAGCAGAAGCCATTTATCGTAAAGCAACGAGGAATAAAAATCTGATTACATTTACTATGGGCAAAAAGAAGAGAGTTCCTGTAAGTAATCCTTGTACTTGATACTTGTAAGCGCCAATTAATCAAAGCTAAAGAAAATTCTGAGTTAGGTATGGAAGAAAAATAAGCACAAAGTAATATGGAGAACTAGATTTTTAAGATATTTATTAGAGACCCTGTCTGCTCCCCTGTCCTTGATTCAGTGCAAGCGGAAGAAAAAAAAAAAGCACGACATATATGTAAAAAGAATACTCATCATAAATTACGGAATTATAAGGTTGGCAGTACAGGAAATGTTAAAAGGAAGTTTAAGTACAAAAGTAAGGCTCTCAGAAGTAAGGAGAGTCTAAAAAGACAGATGCTTTGAGGTGATTAGGAACCAAAATATGTAAACAATGGTATAGGCCCATGATGGAAACAGCAAAACATAAGAAATTACTACACAAGCATACCAGATATGCTAGTATCTGGATTATGAAAGGAGCAGAGTGAGGTATTGTCATGTGAGAATGATTAAATACATTTTATTCCATTAGCAACCAGGAATAATTGTGAATAATATTGACTAGGAATTAAAACAGGCCCTGGTAGCTTGCAGCCAAAAGTCCTGAGGAAATCTTGTTCTATTTGATGTGAAATTTTAACAAATCACAAACTCCAAGAGAAATACCAGAAAAATTGGAACAGTGCTGCTGTAGTGCCACTATCAGCTGCAGTTAATTAATTAAACACTGCCATCAGTCAGCACAAGTAAACACCCTGATAAATTTTCCAAAATATTTGCCTGAATGTTACTGAATGCTTAATAATAAACTAAAAAGCAGGACTACAAGTGATATATATAAACAGGCTTCCTCTTCCCACTCTGCCATGGTCACTGCATGATATAGTGAGAATTGATTCATCTCTTCTCCCTTTCAAACAGGGGTGCTGTAGCAGAGACAGAAAACACACTTCATCTGAACATGGCTTTGTGCGAGCTAATGTTAGTGAAGTTAGCCTACCACATGAAAAAGGAGAACAAAAAAATGCAAGACTTTCATATGTGCCAGCAGTAGAAATGTGCATTTTTTTCCAGAACATCTTTTAAGCCACTCTGCTTCTAAGCCACTCTTTGAACTTGGAATCAATTACTATGTTATTTACTATTGCTGCAAAAAAATTGAACCTGACAGTATCTGAGGATTGTTGTTTGGGTCCACCACTGTAACAGGAGATCATGGTTTTAATTCCTTCAGAGATACTGCAGTATTTTTGTATTATCTCTAATTAATGGTTTTAATGTAAAAACATTGGATTTTTTTTTCTCAAAAAACAAGATTGAGGGCTTGTAGTTAATATAATAGGCATTAGCTCCTTTATTCTTGCACACTATAAGCATATATGAACACAGCATTAATAACTTTTAATGCAACACATACATATGAAATTTATCAAGACTTCGTTTTCCTAAAAACAACGGAGGTAGTTAAATCTTTGGCATTTGAGAATTCTTTTTCATCTTTTTTTGCCTGCCACACAAGGCAAAGATCTTCTGACAGTTCTTTAGCTTCCCCTTAACTATTCTTCCTTAATGTCTTGTTTATTGTCATCACAATACAGGCTGTGAGCAGTTCTACTTCATTCTAACCATTTTGCCATTTTTTTATTAGCCCACATCCAATTAAATTAGCCAAATTTGACTGTGGTAACTCCTAGACATCGATCAGAAGGAAACCTGAGCTGCTTTTTTTTTGTTTCAAAGTAGTTTTACTGCAAGGACCATCCTTCCCTTTTGAGAATTCTATTGCTTTGTAATCTTATCCAATTAATTGTTCATTTTTTAAGGGTTACTTTAATGAGTATCTTTTAACATAGGCTTTTCTGTTGAGGAGGAGTATACTAAATAACATGTACTTGGAAGATGGTTGAATCTGGAATATTTTTCACTACACCAGTATTTGGGGTCATTAAACCTGTCAAACTTGTTTGGGCCAGTAAGAACGTTTCTCTGAGCCTATGCCTTTTAAGGAGTGTAGCTACTGTGAGTTACCGAGCAAAGAAATGCGCAAAGTACACAGAGTGCCAAAAAAAATAAAGAAGTCAGCTGGAGTGAAACTTCATCACTGTGTAAAATAACAGTACAAAGAGAAACTAAACCACCCACCCTAAAGAGAAAGCCACACATGATTGTTAGTGCAAAATTAAGCTTATTCTAATCTCCCAATTTTGAAAAATGCCTTAACAGTTATAGTCTGTTTCTCTCTGAATCTCTGAATTACATAGCTTTTTATTCTTGAGAAAAGTAAATATAAAATACTACCAAATAAAAACATTTAATCCTTTTTTAAGAGGTTAAAATGACCATGTGAAGGGCCAGAAACACAGAATTCTCATTTTTCAGTACTGCTGGAGTGAATGAGAGAGCAGGACATCCATGGCTTTTCTACCACTGCTTGCTTATGGTAAGCCAAGATGATTGCCTTAATTAGAAATAGTTAATAAAAAAATGTACATGTAATTTAGGAGCAAAAGTGAAGGCAAGTATCAGGCACCCAGCCTTGAAATTCTCTCTCCATCTCAATAATGGTCAAAAGGCCAACTTTAGCCTTCCATAAAAATAAACTTTCAAAAAAGCAAAATGAACCTGTTGTTTCCCTCACTGAAACTACACAGTTTGCACATAGTTCTTCTAAAGTACAGTCTGCCTCATTTCTACCATTTCTACTATTTTCACTCAACCAACTACCTTCATGTAGAGCATATAAAAAAGTACAAGGTTACGAAACAACTGGAAGTTAGTTCCAATAAAGCAGTTCCCCAGGTACTACCTCCACCCAAAAACACAACATCCAGTCCCTTCCTCGTTCTTACAGAGCAGTGTTTCTTAATCTTTTTTGCTGGTATCCTTATTTGAAGATCATATTCACTGTTCTTGTAAGCAAAACAAAAACGAAAACCTCATCAGCACTGAAAAGCTGCCTATGGATTTTGTGTACCATTGCTCTTGAAAAACAAGAAGTGCCTATCTTCATATATGTTTCATCATCTCACTAGAACTCACTAGTTCATTGAAAATGGCTTCCTGGCAAAACTTTCACCACTGATGGTTATTTATGTTATAATCAGCTCAGAACTGAGCCTTGCTTCTGAAACCTTATCTGCTCTCAAGAGAGACTGTGCAGACACCAACCTTTTATGCACCCCTTGTTTGTTGGCAGCCTTCGCAAGATTCTTTGGATTTGAGATGCCTGCACGCATGGGAGTCACAGGCCTGGTTAATGGTCAATCTCTCAAAATTGGAAAGTGGTTCTGGGTGCTCATAACTGGTCTAGAAAGTATCACTGAAGTTTTAACATATTTTTGGCACAGCTTCTTCAAATATAACTTAATAGAATCATAGAATCACAGAATGCTTAAGGTTGGAAGGGACCTCTAGAGACCATCTAGTCCAACCCCCCTGCACACGCAGGGTCACCTACAGCAGGTGGCTCAGGACTGCGGCCAAGCGGGTTTGGAAGATCTCCAGAGAAGG
>VZSV01000111.1:2418795-2432790 GCA_013398735.1 Nothocercus julius
CAGCCCTCTGGGCTGTCAGCTCCTCCTCCCAGTTTGGTGTCATCAGCAAACTTGCTGAGGGAGCCCTCTGTGCCTTCATGCAGGTCACTGATGAATAAATTGAACAGGACTGGGCCGAGGACTGACCCCTGGGGGACACCGCTAACCACAGGCCTTAAGATGTAGTTTTGTTATTGACTACTGTCATTACTTTGTATATTTCTTCTAATATTTGTGCTCTTCTGATAGACTCGTGATATGAAGTAACAGAGGCATAATGGACTCTGTTTCTAGATACTTTCTGCATGATAAATAAGAAAATGTCCTGCACCTGGAAATATATTGGTAGCAGGTGAGAGGAGGTTTTGCTGTCTGAACATAGCATATTCTGCTGCTAGCAGTCCTAAGTCCAGTGATTTTTTTTAGTTTAAACTTTTACTGATTTGTTTCAGATTTATTTACACTAGTCATGTTTAACCTGGCATTTTATCAGCCAAAGATTATAGTTAGAAAAAAATAAAAAAGTAATAGGAATGAAGTTTTACAGCCTTAGTAGAAATTGATTGTCTGTGTTCTGGGAGTAAACTCTAGACAGCAATTTTTTGTGTGAAGTATTATGTGGGGGATGATACTCTCTATCGTATTACATACTCACTCATTTTTAGGTTTTCAAGTCTTGGTGCCCTTTCTGCAGGCATAGACTGCTCCACTCATGAATACAGGGTCCTCATTTAAAAATCTATTCTTTCTTCTAGGATTATTAGGATTTTAGTATGTTTTCTATCCCAGAGTGCAGGAAAGCAGATCTTCCCCAAACCTGTGTGCGTGGTGATAGTACTGTTGTTCGTGGATATTTTTTTTTTTCTCACCATTCTGGAACCTAATGTTTACTGTGCGTATGTTAGGCAGTTGGCGTAACTTAGAGAATTCTGTTTCAAGACAATATTCCGACTTTCTAAAGGAAATCAAGAAATTAATTAATTAAACTTCAAGAATACATTGAGGTATTTCATCACAGACATACCATTGGATTGGGCAGTTGTAATGTTACTTTGTACTAGAAAAATAATTTCAGCTCTGAAAGTATTAGGTTAATTATAAAACTTTTTTTAATATTAAGCTCGAGCTGAATTAGCTTATTGGTGATGCAGCTTACCTTCATTTGCAGAATAAATCTGAAAGTATTCTTTGGAAGATAGAACTCTTTTAAAATGACATAAAACTAAAAGAGAATACTGTTTTTCTGAATATATAGTCCCACTGCTAGTTCCAGTTTTATTTATTTATTTATTTATTTATTTTCCCGCAGTGCTTGTGCCTATCTTTTACTTAGAAAGCTTTAGAGCTTTATGCAATGCTTTGGAAATATCTGTAGTTAGTCACTGCTTGGGAATTATATTAAATGACAACTGATAATCAAAATACTTAAGTGAATAAAAATAAACTCTTTTTTTTAAACTTAAAATACTTTTTAGACCTAAATATTTTCAAGGAAATTGTGCCATGCATTTGTCCATGATTATAAAAACATTTTAAAAGGCAAGTTATATCCCAACCTGACATATTTTGTTTGGTAGGAAAGACCAAACAACAATTCATTTTAGCCTTTAGGACGTGTCCATTTCACAATTCCTAGCTTTCTGTTTGGAATGAAAATGTGTTTCACATAAAAACTTGGCATTCATTACCCAAGCAGGAAGCTTTTGTGCTTAACTATTTGTTTTATTATTACTTCACAATCTTAAAGCCACATGTCAGCCTGTTACCTCTTATGTAGCAGCTTCTGTGACCTCTAGGGTTATCATTTCTGCAGCAGGAACTTGCATCTCTTACTTGGCAAACATATTAATAGCCCTAATTCTTACAGAAGTTCTTAAATGCTAGCTTGATTGACATCAAAATAAGGAACTTTAAGACCTGTGTTAGGGAAGAGCTCTGCCCATACCCTGCTGCAAAGTTGCCACACCTTCACTCTGCGTGTGTGTTATATGCTGTCGTTTTTCCTTCTTGATCAGTCACAACTCAGTATAAATGATATCAAGATAAAAGCAAAGGTTATTTCCCTGGGAATTTTTGCCAGTCATTAAACAAAAGATTTATGAACTTTTCAGTTGTCCAGTCATTTTAGTTGTTTCTAATGCTTTGCCTGCCAGTTTTAACAGTCTGCATGGACAGTCACCTCTCAATTCAGCTGCATCAGCAGGTTGTTGTAGAATGACACTTGAAAAATCCTGTTTGGATCACTGAGGGAACTGTGAAAGGGAAGTAATAGGTTGCTTAAGGATATCTGTGGATCTGAAAACTGGTACCCTATCCCTGTGATTAAATGTGCCTTAATTTCCAATGCAGAGGAATTGAGGCCCTGTAAAATCTGGGGATGGCAGTGTGTTCAGCTGCATACCCTCCTGATAAAATTTCAGAGATAGACCGAAAGAGATTTCAAGCTTTTGTACTTGTATCAAAACTACTAATGTGATATAACTCAAGTAAAATGAGATGAACACAGTTCTACTGGATTTAGAATGTTTCTTCTATGTAACACCAGTAGGTTCAGTGAAAGGCATGAGAATTTACATATTTAGGTGATGTAAGAACTTTTGAAAATATTACTTACTGATTTCAAGTCCCTCCAGGAGAAGAGTTTTACTTTAGCATGTATATTTTACACATTTTCACTGGATAGCAGTTTCTTATGCAATTGCTTTTCATATATAACATATGGTAATCCATTATTGTCATTACTGCAAGTATGCTGACTGGTAATTTTAAAATTCATGCAGCAGAAATGTCTTTTCATGAGATATGCTGTAAAAATAAAATGTTTAGTTTTAAATTTCAAGTGAATGTATTTTGCTGTACTCTAGCATCTTCCTTTTTTTTATCAATCCAGCCTCCAGCAACATTAAGCTTAGCAATTCCTGACACTTTAGATCGTGCAGTCCTCATTATCTGATTGTTTTTAATACCTAGATGTTTGAAAATTACAGTATAAGCAGTGGGAATAGTAAAGAAAGGATCTTTCTGAGATTACTGAAATTTTTTATTTAAAATTTACTAATTTACTTAAATTTTTACTTTGGCTATGTGTAGAAACAGCTGGCTGGTACGCTCCAAAGTGTAGAATAAATGGAGGAACTTGCTTAGTATTTGCAGTTTTTCTATTATAAATGATATATTTCACATATTTCACACTTCTGAGCTTGTATCTTAGGTAAGAGTTACACGCAGATTAAATATGAAATGTGGTATTTCTGATGTACTGATGACTGGAGTGAGATGATAGGAGCAGGGGAACAGTACAGTGGTACAGTGTTTCACTGCCATGTATTCTCGATTCAAATGTTGAATTATGAGTTATGAAACTGGATGAGACTGGGAGATCATATATTGATACTTTAGCATCCAACTTAAAGAATGTGAATGGTCTAATATTTTCCTGCTTTGAAACAGATGAGGGCACTGTATATCACATTTTGGAAAATGGAGCATAAAACTAAATATAATCAAAAAGTAGACTGACATGATAACAGACACAGTGATACTGTATAAAAGAGTTACTGAGTATTTTGTAGTTAAGAAACTTTTCTACAAACACCACTTGCTCTAATCATACTGTGTTCTTGATCATTTGACAGTTTTTATTAGAGCCAGTCTCAATGAGATTCTTAACCTTAACTGCATGATCTGTTTAAGTGTTCATCTAGCATTTGTTAAAGCAATTAAATGGCTTCCCGTGCTTTTAGTGTGCTTTGAAGCCAGGGAGCAATACCTAACTAGTGGCTCTTTTATTACTGCTTTTCTGATCTTCTAGAAATATCCAAGATTCTCTCTGTCAAAATCTTACCATTCCACCAGAAAAGGAGGAATAATTGTATGTGTGGCTGTATATTGTAAGAAAACAAGTGTTCTTATACTACCCGTGAGCTGTTGTTACCTCTATTCACGTGTGTAGTCCAGGGAGATCTGTGTGGTGATATTTTTTTGTCTGTGTGGGGTCTTGCATTAGAAATACTTAATTCAAGAATCATTTGTATTTATTGAAAAAACTTTGGTAACAGTAAAAATATTCCCAGAAACTGCAGCGAAGTCCGTTTTGATTAAACGAGATAATCAGCATTAAGGCCACTCAGATTCTTCCAAAAATCTCTGTCCTGAACTGAAGAAATTCAATAATTTGTCACAGAATGCTTTCAGGTGACCACCTTTTTGACTGGCTGGTATTCCTTGTGTCTATTTTCTGTCAGGCCACCAATTCTATTTATACTTCCTTGGCAATGAACCGTAGGAGTAATTTTTATTAAAAGCCTTCTATTCCTTAATTCATTGCCATAGTTCTGGCCATAGTTCTGTCTCTTCTAGGACTGGAGTAGGATATTGTTGTTGTTTCTTAATTACTATTCATTATATATTTTATTATTCATTATTATTCATATTTCATTATTGTTAAATGCAATGATAAAGTGCCTGCTTGGGAACATTTTTTTTTCTTTTTTTTTTTTTCTTTCTACAAAGATCATGAGAACTAGCCGTTTCTGAAGCAGTAAAGCTGCATTTCAGGAATACTGATTTTTTTTTTCTCTTTGGTGCAATTTGTTGAGCTAAGCTCAGCTTAATGTAACAGTTACAGGAAATCAAATATTAACAGGCTGAACTGTGCTTATGTTCTCTGGGAGCCCAAGTGTAAAATATAATGCGTGCTATTAACCCTTTAATCTTTTTTGAAGAGGAGGGAGGAGTGTCTGTTGTTTTGCCCTTTGAGTTCAAATTAATAACTCTTTACTTTTCATATTACAATGTATTTGGTTGAGCTTATGTTCCCTAGTCCTGTTGAGATTTCCTTCAGTTTACTATTATATTGCTGTATTTCAAATATTGCATGTTAGTGAAGTCAGTCATCTTCTAAATTCCATTACAGAATTAATAATAATTTCCTCTGGAACTTAAAATCTTTTGAGAATTTCTTCCTCTGCCTGAGCTTGCCCAAAAGACACTTCCCCTTCATAACACAGTTCTATTTTCTGGATAAGCTGTAACTTAGCAAAATACCTACTAATATACTTGCAATATTAATCTCACTATTTATATAACAAATAAAAGTGTACCACAAGGAGTTTTAGCTTTTAAAACTAAACTTCAGAAGGGTTCAGTACACTAAATCTTTGCTGGATCTAATTTACGTTCTTAACATTGAGCAGTTATCTTTGTTCTTAGTTATGCCCCACTAGGTCGTGCCTTCTTTGAGAATTGGCAGTAATGGTGGGTTCAAAGCCTGTTTGGAAGTTTGAAGAAGAAACATATTGGATAAGTATGTGTTTGTTGGTAACAGCTATGGAGACGGGAATAAACATGAAAACTTAATTACTGAAGGAGAGATGGTGTATAATAACTGAATGTGTACAAGTGAGTGTTGTGCAATATGATACTTGATTTGGTGATGATATTTGCCCATGTGGCAGTGTCTATTGAGATGTAAGTCTGAAATGCTGCGTGAAATAACAGTAAGTGATCTGTCAGTAGTTGGACAGTCATGCACTGGCATATGGTTTGAGTCCCTCAAAGAAACCAGGTTCAAGAAAATACAATAGGAAATGGTTGCGGAAAATGTCATACCGCTTGACACCAGTGTACTCGCTGAGTCTCAAGGGAAGACTATACAGCATTATTCGGTGAGGAAGGAGTTCACTGCACTGAGTAAAAATGCCATTTTGGACCTCACCCATTTCAGTACTAATGTTTTGGGCCTTGGTTAGTTAAAGACAGTGATGAGGTAACTTGGGGATAAGAATAAAAGCTTTGGTCTTGAATGAGGTGTTTTGAAGGTATTGGGCAATCATGTTCCCCAGAATCAAATTTATTTTCGTATGCATCACTGTCAGGAAAAAATAAGGAAGAGATGACTTTAGCCAGCCAAGATGAACTCACCCTTTCTTTCTTCTGCTGTTGTATAGGTAGTTAGTAAGGGGTAGGTCCCCTTTAGAGATTTTTCCTAGGAAACCTTACAGGAAATAAAGGTGGGACATTTAAGTGCTCTCCAGAGCCATGAAGGACTGATGACATTCAGGTGTTGTGTCTTTTTTATGATCCAAACAGTCTGTTCAAACTCGGTATTATTTTACCTCAGTGTAAGTTCTATAGAAATGCTTCTGCTTCTGTAGACTAGATTTCAGTCAATTTCTAGATTCTCCATACCACACTTCTATGTTATTTGGGGAGTATGTCTTTATCCAGTCAATCACAGAATCATAGAATTACTGGGGCTGGCAGGGACCTCTGGAGATCACCTAGTCTTAAACCGCCAGGTCAAAGCAAGTCATTTAGAGCAGGTTGCTCCTAACCATGTCCGGTAGGATTTTGAGTAACTCCGAGGAAAACTCTGTCACAGTCCCTACTTCCTCACATCATGTATTTATAAACATTGGTAAGACACACACATATGCACCACCAAGCCTTCTCTTCAGCAGATTGAGCAGTCCAGCTCTCTCAATCTTTCCTTGTACATCAGATGCTGCAGTCCCTTCATCATCTTTGTGGCCCTTAGCTGGACTCGTCATGGTAGGTTGACAGCTCTCTTGCACATGGGAGCCCAGCAGTACAGCTGTGTCTCACCAGGGCTGAGTAGTGTGAAAGGATCATCTCCCTCCAACTGCTGGTTGTGCAGCCTGGGATGCTATTAGCTACCTTTGCCATGAGGGCCCTTTGCTGGCTTGCTCTCTGCCAGGACCTCTAGAAATCACTGCAGAACTGTTTTGCAGCTGTTTGGCCTCCAGCCTGTCCTGGTGCCTTGGTTATTCTTCTCTGAGAGCAGGACTTGGTATTCTCTATGTTGAACTTCATAAGGTTCCTGTTGGCTCATTCCTCCAGCCTGGTGAGGTTCCTCTGAACAGTAGCACAGTCATCTGGTGTACCATTTCTTCCACCACCTTCCAATCTGTAAGTCCCTCACAAGTATAAGGTAGAATTGCTGTCATGTTTAGCAGACTGACCTTATTTCAGGTAAACTCAACAGGAATGAGGTCTGTTCCATTCCATTCAATACTGGTGAATGGAACCTTCTAAAGAGCCTTTTCCCCTTTCCTGGAGTACTGCTCTTTCTTGCAGTCATGGTTGCCAACAGCAGCTGTGAAAAATAATGGCTAGTAATGCTACAGTAACAACTTTATCACGAATAGGTGGCAATGTAATTACTGTTCTTGAAAGATTACAGAAGACTTTATGGAGAATTGTAGCAAGGAAACCTGCCAACTGGTGAGTTTTAATGTAAAGCAAGAGGTAAAAGAAGTGTATCTTGCATAATGCAAACAGGCTTTCTCTCTAGAAAACTTTATTTCTGTCATAGAAAAATATTCATAATTTACTTATCTGCTTGAGCCAGAATTAATAATTAGCCAAATTCAACGAGGAATGAAAATAAAACATTTAAAGTTGTTTTTTTTTTTTTTTTTTTTCCTAACACAGCAATACCAGGAGTCATTGAAAATCATTTTTCTTTTTTTCTTTTTAATTTTTGACTAGCTTTTATGGACTGCATAGGAAGTTGTTCTACTACAGTGTAACTGTAACTAACTGCCAATGTAGAGCATTTAATTTCCTTTTTTTTTCTTTCTCTCTCCTTGTTGCTGAAGCCAGCTGTAGCCCATCCAGAAAAGTGTGAGGGAGAGTGTTTTTCCAGTTCTGCTCTTGGACGCTCTGCTCTCTGTTTCTTCCTCCCTCTCTTATTTTTTGCCTTTCAGAGAAGTGGAGGGACCTGTTATTTTTTGGCTATAGAGTTTTTTGCTTTGACTTTCTCATTTAGCCTCTGATGCAGATGGGAAGAAGCATAAATATATAAAAGTAAGAAAAGAAAGGCTTATTCCTTTTTCTAGACAGCATCTGTGAACCTGTGAACACAGTTTACTTGGCCTGTTCAGTCAATACAGCACAGAGATCATTTGATGCCAGAAAGAATGGAGATGGGTGGCTTCATGCCAGACAGCTGTGCTTTTCTTTAGGTCACCCCAAGCAAAGAAACATAGGGAGTGAGAATAGGCCTCCCAAGGGCAAGTTTTGAAGGTTTAAGAAACACTTGTTAGAATGACTTTTCTATAGCCTCTGTGAGGGCAGGAGGATTAATTTTAGAGGATTTGGCTAAGCTGAACCAAGGCTACTTTACTTCAGAATGCTAGCATCCTGTGTAAAGATTCAGTGCATTTTAAAAGATTTTTGTAGTGATCCTATTGCAGTGGATCTTTGCACATTGTCAGTTTCATTGTCACAGATCTCCTCCTGCCCCTACATGAGAGAGGTTATTACAGCACTCGTTTTGCTTGTGGAGAATATCTAGGCTTTGCAAGAAGGGTCCAGAATCCCAAGTGTTGAGGAAGGAATCAAGAGCGATCAGCTTTAGTGCGAATGCTGAAATTGGAAAGATGGTATCTCATCTTCAACGTGTAGATATATCAAAACCACTGGTATATCAGTGTCGTTTTCTTTTGAAATGAGCTGGTGAGGCTGTATTTCTTGTTTTATGGTGTGGATTAAAGAGCAACATCAGAAATGATTGTGGAAAATGATCTACTGTGTGTTGTATTTGTTATAAAACAAAGCCACAGCAAGGATGTCCTGTCAAATGTTGAGATATATTGTGATTTCAGTGGGATGAAGAAGCTAGCATACATAAGGTACGATTTGGTGTAATTTTAAGTGTGTTTGTTTTAATTATAGCAATTGCACATATATATTTTATACAGCTGTTCTGTGTCTGTGGGTTAGTGTTAATTTGTAATATATTATAACTTGAATGTTTATACAAAAGGGGGGTCAGAAATCTACTGATCCAAAAACCATAGTCTCAATAAGGAACATAGATGAAGGGTTTGAAAAAAAGATTATAGTATGAAAATCTGTGAAGTCCTAAAAATAGCTAAACTGAAGAACAAAGGAAGACGGATGGGAAGTAGACTAGACAGAGGTCTGGAAGACAAAATATGAGAAATAGGTAGAGCTGGGGAGGGGTAGAGGAGGGATAAAGAGAAAGGGAATGTAAGAGACTGTGAAGAGGCCTGTGGGGGAAAAAAAGTGAGCTTAGAGACAGCACTCTATCAGTGTGTGTCTATCAGTTCAGTGTGCTACTTTCTTTTTCTCCTTTACACTCAAAGGGACAAACCATTTTTCCTTCAAATCGCATGATTGCATGGCAGATCCTTGCTAGTAGTAGTTTGCTTGACTGCTTGTTTTCATTTTACATGCAGTGATTAAAAGAAAGCAACTTTTCTTAGCAATGAAAATGTATATTTTTTAGAGTCTCTTGGACTCCTATGTCACACTTGTATGCAGATTTCTGCCATGGGATTTCAGTATCAAAGACCTTTTGAGCCTTTGGCCATTCCTTTGCTTTCAAAGGACAAGAAATTAATCAGGCAACACTATTAGCTATTTTATGTAATATAACTGAGCCTTCTCATTCAATGCTAGCATGTATGTATTTTCTTTTTATATAATTATTTTCCAATTTTGCATCTCTTTATCAAAAGCTGTAGTCAGCAAAAGTATAGCATGCCTGACGTGGAAGCTTACCTCTTGTTATTTGGTTTGACAATGTCTGCAGAAATGAGAAAGTGTGAGGTGAAGATTAGATGAACTACAAATTCTCATATTGCCATACCTCTGGTTTAGCATGGTGTTTATCAGTCAAAGAATTTCAGACTTCCTCTTTCTTAAAATATTCATAAACATTTAAGTCTATATCCTGTCCATCAATATAGAGACTGAATTTCCTTTGAAGTGAATAGGGCACAGCCATGTATGTCAAAGGCAGGATGTGGGCTTTACAGAGTGAGTTTACTGTGAAGGGACATGCACATCCTGGGGTCTCTGCAAGAACATCTCCAGGCCTGGGGATGTTTTCTGGCCCAGCATAGCTGAAAACAAATGTGTGTGTACTGCCTTCCTGAAAAGTGTTTACTGGGAATTCTAATGCAATTTTACATTTGATCACAGAGTAGGTACATTTTTAAAGAGGTAAAAACAAATGTGATATCTTCTGTAATGCCCAGGACTCTTGAATACACCTTTTTTTTGCAGGCATATGTTATTTGTAAATAAGCATATCCTCAAGCTCAGTACATTTGCATTGTAAGGTTGTTTCTGATGAAGTCAGCCACCTGCATTATGCTCAGGAATTGCAGCCAAAGCAGTAAAGTATCTGGCAATAAGAACTGAGGGAATGTTATGGAAAGCGTGTCTTCAGTTTATATGTGTGTTGCAGCTGGTTTAAAAACAGGGATTGGAACATACGAATGTTGTCTGAAGCAGCTGCTGCTGTCCCTGGTGTAAGAGGTTTGTCTGTATAAATGCATACGTATTTTAAGTTGATTTTTGATTTTATAGCATTGAGCAAAGCTTCAGCCTGTTGTGGATGCTAATAGTGACATGTCAACAACAGTTTTCAGTATTCTGTGGATTAATCTGAACTAGCACTTGAACTAAAATGGTAAGCTTTTATAGTCAGGTAGTGATCTAAAATAGGACATTTGCATGATTTCTTACATGCAGGTAAGGATTTAGGAGTGGCAGATAACGTTTGCCTTTTCTAGCCATGTCACTGTAAGTGACAAGGTAGCATTACTGTCAGGGCTATTTAGGTGTCAAATAGTTCTCAAGTTGTGGTGTCTTTTTGGTGCAGGCGCAGAGGGAGTTTACCAGGGACTTCTCTTCCATAACCAAAACTACCAAAAGCCTAGTTAGGACCTATCCACTAGTGGACATGGCTTTTGCATCTAGTAAGATAGCCTGAAGTATATGGCTGAAGTTCAAAGTGGGTGGCTTGTGTTTTGCAGGAAAGATAGATTCACTGCATTATGGATAACATGAGGCTATCACGCTACTCTAACACAGTCAGCTTTGATTACTAACATGAAGATACCATTCCTGAGCACAGTATTAATTGAGAACCTGAGAACCTCCAGTTAAACCAGTGAATTTGGATTGTAGTGAAGTCATTAAATTTGGAAGTATGAGTAACCAGGTGTTTCTGTCTTTCTTAGGAGTAAAATGCTTAGCTGAGGAGAGTATTTAGGAATTTTCATTACTGTACAAATCCATCCAAACTAGTTGTGTGTGAGCTTTTGTATAATGGCTTTTTTTTTTCCAAAGATGAATTCAGCTGATTTTAATGAAATATTAGTGAGTGACATTGATGCAGGAGAAAAAACTGAAATGAAAAATTTTCGATTATGTCCTTATAGGATAAGAAGTTGTACACATTGGTCACACTGGAAAGTGTCAGCTATTACAGTTTCAGATTCTGCATTCTGTTTGCTGGATATTTAGATTTTTTTTTTCACAGTTGCAGAAATTTTCTAGAGCTTTGCTTTACAAATAGAGGGTTCTCTAACAGGGTTTTTTAAGCCAGTATCTTTAATTCTGTGTAAATGAGTTGTATGTTTTGTGCAGTATCTCCTTATATAAATGTATGCCCTAGCTTGGTTGGTTGTAGGAAATGTTTAATGTGAACTGATAGGAAAATATCATGTAATTAAATGTGTTTTTCAACACAATATATATTTGCATTTCATGATTATAATTCTGAGAAACTAAGCTAATACCTTAATCATATACCGGATGACAAGTTTTTCTTCCTGAAAAGTTCTTCTCTTTCCTATTTCAAACCTGTCCAGGTAATACTGTCAGTTTTGTACTATATGTAGACAAGAAAAGATGCAAACAGGTTTGCCATATAGAAAATGATTCTTTTTCTTTTTAACTTGCTATCTGGTGTTTTAGCACTGTCTCTCACAGTTTTTGATAGCATTATGGATTAGTGTGCAAATTTCATGGACAATTTTCATTAGAATCCAGCCACTTGAGTTTGTTGCTGGATGCAAAAACCCTCATGTTGATAGTTACATATTGTCCCTGGTGATCTCTGCGTGTATTTATTAAACAAAGTTAGCAAAATAAATATTTTTATTATTGACATTCTTCTCTATTGTCGGCTTCATGTTATATTATGTTGTAAAATCTTTTGCAAGTTAAGCTTATGAATTGTTTTAAAAAGCCTTGTATTTCTTTGTTGAGAACTTGTAGAATTGCTATCAGAGTATGTAAGGTTTAATTGCAGATTATTATTTTTTATAATGGAATCAAGTCTGACTTGAACATGCTCTTTTATAGCACAGAAGACCAGATTGATCTTGGGGACTTTTGTTGTGGAGTTTTTTGTTGTTCCTCTCTAAAATATTTATGTATTTCACCTTTTTGATTATTTTCCCCTGTGGTTTATTTGTGGATACATTACCAATTTCAAATTTATGCTAGGCAGCATGAAAAAACACATTGAAATAATGTAATTGTGTAGTTGTCATTGACTAGTGATGGCCAGTGTAGACCAGGGATTCGGTGAAATACATTTTTAAAAATTATCTACGAGTTATATGCCTTCTTTTTTTCTATCTTCTTTTTTCTTCTTTACAGGCTTTTGATGGTAGTTATTGAATAAGTTTTGAGCTTCTCCCTCTGCTAATTTAACTTTGAAAATTGCAAAACTGTCTTATTCTTAATTATATTCCATGTTATGAGCAGAGGGAAAGTCACCAAAATGTGCTTTTAATATGTAAGATTGTAGAATGAATGAGAGCTGTTTCCCTGGTAACAGATTTTGAAGCTGGCTTCAAATCCTACAGAAAATGAATGGGGTATCTGAAAGAGCTGCTGATTTTCTTTTCTTTCCAAATTCATATCTTTATATTTTTATGCATTTATTTCTTATTTATTTGTTTGTAAGAGGCACATAACACTTTAAATACTGCTTGGCAAAGATCTTTAGAATGCATATAGGTAATTGAACAAGAGATACGAAAAAAAATCACTTTGGTTTTAAAATTCTTTTGGAAAACAATAGCTAACTATGTATGAGCCTTTGAGATGAAATGTGCTTTGGCTCTTTACCAGGTTGTTAAAAACATGGTCTAGTGTCTGCCTTTTAGTAATAGGAATGGTTGTGGTTTTGTTTTCATGTAACTATGTACACTACATTGTGAAGCTAATTTTGACATTTAATGTGGTAACTCTATGTAACAAGATAACAGAATATGCAGAATAATCCTCCAAGTTGACAGAATGACTGTACAGATCTTACTTGATCCTAAGTCCAAAGAATCTCCTTTCTGGTGATTCAAGTGCCACCCTTGAAATAAGCAGAACTTCTTTCCTTAAACTTCTTATGCCTCTTTTTTTTTTTCCAAACACAAGTTCCTGTTCTTCCAGCCTTTTAAATTGTCAGTGAGTCAGGAATATTTACTTGAAGATATTTTTATTATATCCTCATTTGTACACCAGCACCATTTGGTTCTTTGTATCAAATAATAAATATCACAGTTTTAGAAATGTGTTCCCTCCTGTCAGCTGAATAGTTCTCAAGCAAGGGCCATCTTTTACAATATTTTCAATACAGTTTTCAATACTTTTTTTTTTTTTTTTTTTGATGCAGTCAGCAAAGCACCTAATTTAATTACTAAATATTGGTACAGTTTTTACAAAAAAGCAAGCAACACTAACAAAGGAAAAAAAAACATTGGAAAAAAAACAGAAAAACTATACATTTTTTTTCAGCAGGGTTTTTTTCCTGTGGTATAGCTATTTTTGTTAATGTTGCTTGCTTTTTTGTAAAAAGAGTCAGAAACTTGGCACAGCATGTAAGTGCTCCCACAGACTTCAAAATGGTACTAGCTAAAGAGTTCTGCAGAACTGAAAATATGAGGTATAGCTATAAATTTGAATTCGTTAGTTTTCAATCAAAGGTTATTTTTATGATCCTGTCTCTTACACCTGAGAGATGTTGCAGATGAGAACTAATAGACTTGTGATGGTAATGTAAGCACGGAAGTAGTACCAGCATTTGATTTATTATATTCAATTACATATAAGAAAAGGAAGGATTATACCATAATACTGCTATTAACTGTGCTTGTTTTTTCTTTGTATTTATTTTTTCTTGTAGTGTGTTCAAATTCTTTGGGCATTGCAGCCAGCTTTTTGTTT
>VZSV01000111.1:2435010-2452245 GCA_013398735.1 Nothocercus julius
TCTTTTAATTTTTTTCTGCCTTTTTCTGTGATAAAACACTATTTTCCTTTTTTAAAAAAAAAAAAAAATTGGTGCATTATTTTGATTCATATCCTTTAAAGTAAAGAGTTTCACAGAGGACACTGCAGTAATGTAACAGGAGTGTTTATTCTGAGCTGTATAAAAATGAGGCCAGCAGTTCAACATGGATATGTGTTTTCCCCTCATAAATAAGGGTTCTGCGGGCTGTGGAAGAGCATGGGGTGTGTGTGTCTGTCCATCTTTAAACTGAATTATATTTGAATTGTGTTTATGTTGACTTCTTTAAAGCTGGCATGCCAGGACTGCCTATCTAAGGCCTATGATATGTAATATAATATCAGCATTTTACTAAAACAAATTCAGGAAGTTGTATTTTCCATGTATTCCATGGAACGTATCTCTATGTTCCATCTCTCTTAAGCAAACCAATACAATGCCAAAAATAAAATAGAAAAATATTCAGAATAGTTGTTGAAAGAGCAGCTATACTAATCCTCTTTTTGTAGGTATCACTATTAAAAGTATTTCTTATTCCTTGATAAAAAGTTGCTTGCCTTTGAGCTCATGAGCACTGTAGATCCTGTTGCCTGAGGGACCCAGCTGTGCTAGCAATGCCTTAGAGAAGGGTTGTTAAAGAATACTGGCTGGGATGAAAAAAAACTACAGCTTTGAGGAGAAGTCCTGAGTGGGTGAGGTGAAACAGAAAAAGTCATTAGATGTTTATTTGATAGGGAGTAGAATAAGAACTGATGAAAATTGTGCACGTTTCAGAAAAATGGCTTTACAAATAACACATGATAACATACTACACTTTACTGGAGAATTATTTTTTTGCTTGTTATTAGTGATAATGCTTGGTGCACTGAAGCTACATGATCTTTCAGTTCTGATATACTATGGCCTATTATAGTACTGAGATATAATATGAAGAATAAGGGAAAGACTGTATTTTTCTGAGATACAATATGATGAGATAAGGAATGACTTCCTACAACAGCTGAAGATGCAACAGGATCACTTTGATCACTGTGCTGCTGATGCATTTTCTGACATCTAGTGGTAATAACTGTAAATCACTGAAGGATTGTTAATGATCATAACATCTTACCTGGAAAAAGTTTTAGTAGATGGGTGAGGGCAATCCTTTTAAGCAATCACATACATTTAATTGCCTTCCTAAGGATTACAGTGAAGGTTTGAGAATAAAGTGTTTTTGCCCTTCTGACATCATTTTCTTGGGAGAGAACAAGCAAGTGAAGTTCATGACCCTGTTACGTAAAAGCTCTGAGGAATAAGAATGAGTACAAAAATATATAAAAGGAAATGGAAAAGATGGGAAAGAGGTTGGGCAGTCACATGAAAAAAATTTCTGCTAAGACAGTGTTATGTTTATAATGTGATTAAAAATTGCAGAAGGATATCGTGAGAATGCGCAATGAAGTGGCAGATAAAGCTAGTTGTAGACTGAGCTAAAGTAATGCAGGTGGAGAACTAGATTGTATGCATGCTCTGTCTTTCTTTTGCAGAACGGAAAATATTATGATGCCAACTAAAAAAATCCATGTTATAGGCCATGCTGTTGATAATGTTTAAGGTTGTTGTTTCCTCACAGTATTTCACAGGTGCAACAGATGTGAAATAGTTTCAGTAAGATGCTCAGTAAGAGATGATGAAGGTATAGTGTATTTTCCCCATGAGAACTGGACAGGTTAAACCCAAAAAGGTAAAGCCGAAGGTGAGGGTGTGTGGAGAAGGCAAGTGAAAGGATTTGTTGATTAGAAGAGGCAGAAATGAAGGTAGGAGGATCCTTCTCAAAACAAATTAAAGAGGTCTTCTTGCCATTGGGCAGAGAGCTCTGTAACTCCCTGGTGATTCACACTGTGGATGCAGAAAGTTTCCATGGCTTGAAGGGGAGGCTTGTCAAGATCTTCAGAGCTCCACTGGGGTTATCAGATAGGTAACATCCCGCAAAATTGAGTCCTAAGCTGCAAAAGATACTGGAATGGTTTTGTGGGGAAGTAGTTCATATTCTGATGCTGCTTTTAGCCTTTCTTTGGTCTCCATTTACAAACTTGATTGAAGATGACTTTTGTCTGGTTTGACTATTAGTATTGGTTAGTACAAACATTCTTGTGCTGCCGTATTAATAGGAAAGAACAGAGAATCAAGATTTGAACCCTGAGTAATGTTAGGTAATACATTGTAATCTATAACTAGACTTAAAAGCAATGTGTGCCTGCAAAATATTATTTGATTGATGTAAATTCTTACCTAACTTTATAAAATCTTTATTTTGTTTTTATAGTACTAATGTTTCAAAGAGTAGCTGACACAAATGGATGCATTTTTTTTTTATGATTTCAGTTAGTGTGTTTTTGATCAGTATTTTATATGAGACTTATTAGAAATGTGAAACTAAACTATGTAGCCTAAGGATAGAATTCTTCCCTAAGCAGAGGGTAAATTCAGACTTTATTATGAAGATGTAAAAGGTATGTAAACTTCGTGCAGACTTTGAATACTGAAGAATTTCATTGTTACATTTTTTTTTTCTTCCATGTTCACAGTTCTTGCTTTTTTGTGCAGTTGCTACTTACAGGGTGCTTAGATTACATATGAAAGTTTGTATGTGTAAGCTCTTTTTATGTATCACTTACCCAAAATGCCTTAACACAGAAATGAAAATATTTTGTTTAAAACAATGTAAATTATAGAAAATGGAAAACGCAGTAATGATACCAACGTGATACAGTTAGTGACGATTTTTATGTTTGGTCAAACAAGACGTATGTCATTTCAGACTGTACAGAAAGAAAATGTTTGACTTACTACTGCAGAGATGTAAATTCACATATATTCCCAAACACCAGGACTTATAATATTACACTCTTTATCCCCTCTCTTATTTTTTTTTTCAGGCACAGGAGAAAGTGGAAAAAGTACTTTCATCAAACAAATGAGGATTATTCATGGGTCAGGTTACACAGAAGAAGACAGGAAGGGCTTCACAAAACTTGTTTACCAAAATATATTTACTGCCATGCAAGCTATGATCAGGGCCATGGATACTCTCAAGATAAAGTACACACTGGAAGAGAATGAGGTAAGAAAGATCAAGGAAACTATTAGTTTTAGCATGTGAAATTTCAGCTTGTATACAGGTGGTTTGAGATTTAACTTTCTGTAAGCAGAACCTTAAAAATCCATGCATCCTGAAAGGAATCTCCTGTGTCACAGTCTGAATCTCCAGGAAAAAAAAGGAGGCTCCTGTCAAACACAGGACATTGTTTTTATATGTGGAGTGAGGGGGGGAATGGAGTTGAGAGTGAATAAGATCAATATGATTTTTAAGAATATTGATCCAATCTAAATGAATAGTCTTTAGCTTTAGTCTAAGCTTTGACGTTCCAATCTTCTACGAAAATTGGGCACTTCTCAGTGCTCATGATTTTTTTGAAAAAGCGCCAAATCTGTGCCTTCTGGAATTTGTTGAGTCCTTCTCTTTTGACATGCTTTTTTTCTGCTAAAATGTATTTTTGTAGTTCTTATTCCTGGGCAACATTATCATAAATTGAGTAATCAGGTAGAATTATACTGCGTTATGAAAAACTGGGCAGCATTCCACAGATTGTTAGTTCATTTTACCAAGTTCTTCTTACCTTTACAAATTCATAGAATCCTTAAGGCTGGAAGGGACCTCTGGAGATCATCTAGTCCTACCTCCCTGCACACGTAGGGTCCCCTAGAGCATGTGGCACAAGATTACATCCAAGCAGGTTTTGAATCTCTCTAGAGAAGGAGTCTCCACAATCTCTTGGCAATCTGTTCCAGTGCTCTGTCACCCTTACTGTTAAGAGTTTTAAATTCCTGTGGAACTTTTGGTGCTTCAGTTTGTGGCTGTTTCCTCTTGTCCTGTCACTGGCCACCACTGAAAAGAGGCTGGTCCCAATACAATGATATATTTATATGCTGATATAAATCATATTGGCATAATGAGATATAAGAAATAATCTGATAAAAAGGGAGGACTGTGATGAGTATAAAATAATCCATGATGCAGAGCTAGCAAGTGAACACTTCTGGCATAAGTTTTGCTTTTCAAAATGGCTGCATGTACAGATAAATGCTAGAAAGGTACGTACAAGCAGTTAACAGATTTTGGCTTCTTAGAGTAAACTTTGATGTTGTGCAGCTCAAACATCCTTTCTGCTGCTTGTACTCTTTCCTTTGTAACAACTGACTAATTCCATTGCCGCCTTTGTGACTACAAAGGCATTATTTATTGGCAACTGAAACAAAATGAAGCTTTGTAAACAAATATGTTAACAGTGCACAAGATGGAGCAGAATCCAGTTCCCTTAATATTCATGCTATAGAGTAGAGCAGTGAAAAATAGTGAAACTTTGTTTTAGGAACTGAAACAAGGTCACTGAACAAAACTGAACTGGTGGAGTGTATGATCTCATCCAGCTGCTCTGTCAGAGGTTGCTGCTTCTGTATCAGAGTCAGCATGGGAAATGCACGCCTTCGGCTCCGTTGCTTGCATTCAGTCTGGCAAATTCTCATCTGTAATTGTCACAATAAAATAAGCCAGAGTTCAGCTCTCAGAGCCCTTTGTCAGGATGAGGAAAAAATTCCTCTGAAGCAAGGAACAATTGTAAATTTTAATTTTACAGCATTTGCCAAAGTCTTTCAAAGCTAACTGTTAAAAGCAATGTAAAGTTCTGCATTTTCTGATTTGCCATCAGGCGACAGGACTGGATCAGTCCTAAGAGGAAGATGAAAATATGTGTCGCAGATGGACGCTTTTGATATGTGTGCACAACTGGCTGTATTAAAGATGTGTTCGCTGTGTCAAAGACTGTAAGACTGTTTTGGCTGACAACTTTTACCAGCTAATGAGGTTTCATTGCAGTCTTCCTTGCATACTTTACTTTTATTAACAAAGAAATGAGTATGTGTATAAAAAACTTCCACTTATAAAAAATTTCCATAATAAAAAAGACATTGACTTTATCTAATAGAAATATTTGTTATGCTGTGAGATTAACTCCTGTCAGTGGAAAATTTAAAGAATTTTTAATGGGAAGCTTAATGATTATTTTTATAATGGAAAATTGTCAAATATTTATGCTACTGCAATTAAATCTTTTAATGAACATGAAAACAAATAAATTAATGACAGATGAAAAGACCAATTGATAGCAACTCAGCCAAAATCACTTAAATCAGGATCTGCTGTCATGTTAAAAATGAAAAAGACACTTTAGAAAGGGAAGCGGCTAGAAAACTTCTGTAGGCCTACTCTCAAATCTGTGACACATTTTGTGAATTTACAATCTGCAGACAAAATTATTCTTTGGAATAAATTTGCCACAATGAAGAAGTGCTTTTCTTGTTAGTCCATTTCGTAGCAAACTGCATGGTGCCGTTTTTCTACTCTTGTTTTTTTCTTTACATGTACTGAAACATGATGCACGTACATTTTTTCATGAATTTAATTTAGATATTCTTACTTCTGATTAATCAGGTCACCAAGCCCATATATCTGCTTTTTCTTTTTTTTTTCCTCGGGAAAGATAGTACTTTCTAGGACGGAAAGTGTTACTCTTCAACTGAAAGTCTCTTTGCATGTGGTTGGTTGGTTTTCTAGTGAGCTACGTCTGCGTTTGCCTAGGAGGTGAATTCAGAGGCTCTGAGGAAGCCTGCCAGCTGGAGGTTACACTGCAAGCACTGGGAGCCCAGAGGTTGCCATAGAGAAATGAGACTGAAGGTCCTTTTTCTGGACTAGAGACATTGTGTTACCTGTTTCTGAGGGTTGGGCAACTCTGATTAGGTGTTGTGCTCCGTAGCTGTTAATTTAAAAGTGTGTCAAAGTCCTGTTTGCTTTAAAACACCTTTCATTTTCTTGTCCATAGGGCAACCAAAGTACAGTAAATTAAGGCCAGATGGATTTGTATCCATTGTATGTATTTGCAATCAGTGTTTTCCTCACTTCATAAAATTGTGCATGGTGGTGCTCATTGTGAATTTAGTTCCTGAGACCAAGAAGGTGGGGGAAAGTAAGTCAGGGATGTACAGTTTGGCATTCACAGGACAGGAGAGCCTGGACCAAAGGTCAGTGAAAGTCGCAGAGCACTCTCTCTATTGAAAATCTTTTCTATTGAAAATCATCAACAGTGTAGATTGTATAACACTTGTTGAAAGTGCAGTAGTAGGATAAATCCTGACTTCTTGCTGAGTCCTGAGCTTTTGTGTGTACAGTATGAAAAAGGAAGGAAGGAAGGAAGGAAGGAAGGAAGGAAGGAAGGAAGGAGACTACAGTATATTTGGTTGGCTAATCTGCCACAAGGTTATAGTTTATGGCAGATTTCAAAATTTCAAAGCAGGAACAGAATAAATATAGATACTCTGTAGAGTATTCACCTTAAAAAATTAAGGATGAGGTTGCAGAAAGATATTATAACATGTGCAGCCCTCTGTGAGTTTTAAGAAATTGATGAATTTATGAGTAATGACTTGGAAGTCCGATTTGGCTTTTCTAGAATATCCCTGTGAACAGGATTGATAAAATAAAATTCTGTGCTAAAAATATTAAAGACAATTCATTTTTATTTGCCTATTAGAATTGGGTTTTGACTCTTACACTGAGATTTAAGTTTCTCTGCAGCTTTTGAAGATCACATTTGCTTAAATTCTGATTATTGCTGCATCTGCAGTTCATATTTAGAGGCCTAAAGCATGTTAGATGTGTTCTGAAATTTTTAAATTTCTCATAGTTTTTTAAAGAATTTCTCCAATGTAAAGTGCACTTTTTGAATATGTTGACAGAAGCATCTTGTGAAAAAATGTGGAACTGGCAGGCACGCTTCGAAAACGGAAGTCTAGCTAAGTAAGTCAGAGGAAAATAAAAAGATATATCTGTAATGGTAGGGATTGTTGAGCTGAATACAGTGTGATTATATAAGCAGAGTAATGGCCAGGACATTAAGAAGGATGCCTGAAAGCTGAGTGTGTTGCCAAAACGCTCCTGAGTGAGGAGCTGCAGTAACAAGCTAATAATGGCACTTTGGCATAATTACCTAAAGAAGTATGAAGAGCATTGCAGCACTGACAGTGACTGTTAAACACTCGGCAGTATTTATTTAACCATGTTTCCGCAGCGAAAATGCTTCAACACAGTCTGCAAGCCTTCTGCCATGTGCACAAGCAGAATTTCTCATTAACTCCTGCAGATGAATATTTTGGCCCTTCAGCTATGTGTTCAAACCATGTGTGCTAACATGCGCGCAGGTGGTCTCTGGGAATAAACAGAGATAACAGAAAAATGGATAATGAGATAACAGACGAACTTTAAGAGAAAGGTTCTAGCTGAGTGGAGCGCCCACTCAGCAGTATAGCAAAAGGTAGTCTGAAAAACAGGTAATCTAGAATGTGCTGAAGCATACCTGTCAGTGGAGACCCTTTTGGTGTTTACAGACCTGACCTCCCAAAGGTCTTTTGTGCCTCATTTTTTTGGATAGTGTCATGGTCAGACGGCTCAGGGGAGTGAAAGCAATTTGTGAGCTGAGGCAATACGGATGTGCAGGTTGAAATATAATCTGGACATCCTTCTGCGAGCACAAATCCCAAGGCTCTATTGCAACATAATAAGGAGAATAGTATACCTGCTGTATTACAATACCAGCTGAGCTGCTGGGACCTGAGATTTGTGGAAATGACTGTTTTGATAATTACTATATTCATAACTTGCGTTTAGACATGAATTCAGACAGCTTAAGTGCCTAATTGCCTTGGAGAACCTGTGGGTGCTGAGAGCAGCCACAGCAATAGCAGGATGTTTGTGCATTATAGACACTACTTATGATTGTCAAATTGCTTAAAATAGCCATGCTTAAAATAGCAATTTATCAAAGCCATAAAGTTCTCCTTGAGACTGAAATGAAAGTGCACATCTTAATAGCAGAAACTTAAAATCTTGGAATATTCAATATATGTGTCCAACTGAATTTGGTTCAGTAATTCTAATCCTAGCATAGGATTGTTCAGGCAGTTCAAGACATAATGTCTGTGGCAACAGAAGTAAGTAATAGCTGCTTTCCAGGCTTTTGTTTTTTTACTATTCCAATGATATACTTTTTTTTTTTTAACTGATTTTTGCCTCATTATATAATCTGAAGATTTTAACTATGTCTTAGATTTTAAACATGTTTAATAGTCAAATTAACAATATTCTTCAACTCCTAAATTACCTATATCAATTATTTTACAGATATTTATTCAAATTTAAAGACAGTATTCCTTGATCTTTTTATTTATAGACTAGGAGAAAAAAAGATTTCTGCATTAACATGCCATTGGTCAGTTTTTTGGAAACTAAGATTAATCAGTTCAGACTGAGATGTATATCTATCTAAAATGTTCCAGCTACAGACTGTGGGAAGTCAATCAGGAAGGAAATTGAAATTCAGAAGATGTACTTTCATACGCTAATACTTCTTTTGAAAAAATATTACCTTCAAATGTGAGAAAATGATAATGACAGGGAATATAAAAATTTTCTCACACTTGAAGGTAATAGTTAGGTTACTAACACAAGTTTTTGTTACATTGCCACATGTCAGTACTCTTTTTTTTATAGTGAGATAATTATTAAATGTAGTAATCAAAGTAAAAAATGAGTTTCCTTTCACAAAAGGAAAAAACATTTTTTCTGCTTTAATAGTTAGAAAATCTTCATTATTGGTGGAATTACTAGACAGAAAAGACTTGTCTATTTTTTCTTTTCCCTAAATCAAACAAAGTAGAAAAATCAAGACATTTTTGAGAATAATCCTGTCACCCCAGGGAATCCTGAAGTATTCTTGTGCAGAAAGAAATAGTGGAAATAAGGGAAGTAAAAAGAATCAGAATGCAGTCAGGGAAGCTAAAGACAAGGTTGTAGGATGTTCAGAGAGAACAGGGGAGAAAGAGGAGTAGGAATAATAAAAGTAAATGAAACTCAATATTGTAGAAATTAATATTTTACTCAGAGTTGTCCTTTGTTAAACTCTTGAATACCTCCTTTTCCTTTTGATGCTATATATATATGCTCATAATTGCCCTGTCCTGCTGGCTTCTGCCATGTCTCCGTGCTAGGAACAAATCAAATTAAAACATGGAACGTAACACATGTTATGTTGAATTCCAAGAGACAGTATTTCCTAAGTATTGAGATGCTCACTACTGGCTTTCTGTTACACCATGCAAATATGATGACAAAGTGCTTGGCACAAATACGAGCTATGTCAATAGCTTAACATTTAGACTGTTGTAGTAGAGAGTCAGTTCTGTGATTATCTGTTCTGATTTGCTGTACAACACAGACCATAGGGCTTTTTGGCATTTATTCCAACTTTGCATTTTTTGTAACAGTTATGCTCCAATTCCAAATAAAAGAAAAATCACAATAATAGCAAATTCATTTCAATTCTTAGTAAAGTATACCCATGTTGCGAAAATCTCCTGAGATTGGATGGAAAAGGCACTTTGTTCTGTTATGTGCCTAGCTTCCACTTTGTGCATTTGGGTATTACTATATATTTGCTGGTTATCTTGAAGAGTCTTTCTGTTACACAGTGAGAATAACTGAGTTGATGGTATATATCCTCTTTTGTCTCTCAGTAGTTCAAGTTTTCTCATGAAGGCATGTTTTCCAGTCCTTTCATTAGAATCAATTCCAGGCTCCTCCACTGCATAGGGTAAAATTGAAGTTTGGGTGGGGACGGAGTGGCTGAGCTAGGTGCTGCTGCTGTACTGCTCTCAGTACAACAGAATGCCTGGCTTGCATAGGCACAAAGCAGCGGGGGAAGCTCCTACCTGTCTGCTTAGTTTAGGAGAACAAGGAGCATTCTCATGTGGCAGTGGTCTCCATACTCCTTGTTCTCCTGGAGCTCCTTTCTGACTGGCTCTTGTTTCATGGATCCTTTAAGTGGATGGTGTTAAGGTAGGATGCTGATGGCGGCTCCTTTATTTGTGAGAAATACTCTGTTTTTCATTACCTTCCTACCCTGAAATCATCTTGCAGCAGATCTGTCTAGAGCAATGGGAGGGTGGTTCCAAGACTGGAGTGTGGTAGGGGAACACATGCCTGCGCTCAGCAATCTCAGTGTGAGGCCCAACCATTGGGAAAGTGCTGCTCCCCTTGCAGCACTGTGGCCAACCTAGCTCTGATCTTCCTTTGCGACTCTAACTTGCCCACAGCATTGTGCAATGCCAGTTAAAGACGTCTTTGTCCCTGATTTGTTTCCTCTTTGCAGTGAGTTCAAAACACTAGGGAAAGCTCACCTCCATCTTCCATCTTGAGAAGCATTCCCATGGTAGCAGAGGAATATTACACAAATAGCAGACAATGGTGAAAATAAGCAAAAAGATCATTTGTCACCTGTTCCATGCTCAGCTGTTCTACATGTAAAGGAATATAATGATAGTGGAATACAGGTCAGCCCTTTTTGCTGCCTCCATCAGCCTAAAGGCAATAAAATGGCAGATGAATTCACAGTAGAGTAAGACTGAGTAGAGGCATATAGGGGAAAAAAAATCCAAACTTCACACAAAATAACAGGCTCAGACTTTGCTAGGAGTGAGGTTATTCTGTGAAGCTCTCAGTTCAGCATATGGTCAATTTCAATGAAAATAGAAATCAATTTTTTAGTGAAGTTCTCTGCCACTGTGTAATCCTCAACTTGCCCAGGCCTTTGAATATGGTGTGCTGCTGTGGCTGACTGTCTGTCAAACCACACAGTTTGGAAACTTTTGGAAAAAAAAGGCACAGAGGATGATCCAAAGTATCAAATAATTTATGAAGGGAAGTCACTCAGAAGGTGGACTTCAGTCTTGGAAAAGAAACAGATGAGTATAGGGAGTATATAAGTAGAAGTCTACAAAACCAAAAGTAGCAGGGGGAGTGTGAAAAGAGGTTGAGCTGATCTTTATTATTTCAGTATCAAGCATTGAAGGGTAGAAAATGAAACCAAAAAGGAAGACTCAAACTAAAAAGTGGTGTGACAGTTCTTGGTTTGTCAAGCTGTAGACTTGCTGTAGGATGTTACAAGTGTTAGTTCCTGTGAGTTCAGGTGGTCAAGTGGCAGAGTTCATGGGAAAAAAAAAAAAAAGCATAGTTCATGCAGTCACTGATTTGGAAATGGTTGCACACTGGAAAGATACTCCGGTGTGTGTATATATATACTCCCAGAAGTATTTTACATGCTTGCAGTCTTCCCTAGATGTACCCTATGGCACTGCTGTACACTGCGATAGAGGGACCTTTAGCCTGATCCAGTGTTGTCCGTGGCTCCTTGTCACCAGAACAAATGTGGAGTTCCTGTAGTAGTGGCATTCATATCACACCAGAGATAATGTTATGCTACTGCTACTCTGATGCACTTTATCTTTCAGGAATCACATTAGTCTTTGTAGCTTCAGTGTTGGATTGGAAGCTTATGCCTGATCATCCGTATGATCTGCTTTCCAAATATGTTTGAATTTTTGCTTCCTAGAGTGGGTTCTCTCTGGTAAATTATTTTTTTTTCTTCTTCTCCCTTGATTGTTCTGTTTTCATTTGGCCATTTTGGAGCATGCACTCTTTGCTTGCTTGCCATAGCCAAACATTGTAAATTGCTGTCAGTGATATGCCATCTTCTTGTTTTAACCACTTTTGTAGTTTTTGTGTCGTATGTAAACTTGATTAGTTGTCAAAACAGAATGGTATGAAAAGTATGAAAAGAAACCAGAGAACGGAAATGCTGAAAAATATATTGTCTGTGTAAATGGGGTCTTTCTTTGTGTGTAAAAATTAAAAATTTTGTCTAGAATATTTTTAATAAATGCATCTTTAGAAGACTAATTTACTTCATTGTAGCAGTTGGTGTTTTTCAGCAGGGGTATATTTAGTAAGAAATCTTTTGTTTATTTCTATTAGAAGTAAGAAGTGTATGAAACTTCTCCAGTACCTACAAGATAGCAGTATCTGTGCAAATCCCCTTCTCTTGCACATTTGTGCCAACATGAAATACTGCATTATATAAAGGTGTATTTTCCCTCAAAGATGACTCATTCAAGCTCTATATGATTTCAGTCTCTGTAATGATTTGTAGACTTGTTTTTTTAACACTGTAATTACAGACATTATCGACCTGTATTATCTAATAAAATATATATGAAAATTCGTTCATTGTCATAATAGGCGTAATGAGTAAACATATGAGCTCTTCAGATCATTGGGTTTTATCTATCTCCCTTACAGATAATTTGAAGTAATTCTGCTATACTGAAGCAAGTTTAGACCAGTGTCTTAGTTAATATGCTCAAGCTGAGTTCCTCTGTACATGTTCTTTAAGATTCTGCGACACTCCTAACAGAACAGATTGCTAAAAGCCCTATTCAAAGCAATTTTTCAGGCAAATGAGCTTTACCGTGTAGTTATACCATAGTAGGGGTAGGTGATGGCCTGTCATGCCACTCCCAGCAGCCTAACTCTATAGCCTGTGAAGGGCACCCGAAGCCTGAAGAGGCTAAATGGCAAAATATGAGAACTTCTGAAGACCCACATAGTCAAGTTGGAGCTGCCACAACGAGAATGAGAGGGGCATTGGGAGCCCAACTCAAATGCCTCTATGTAAATGCGTGCAGCATGGTGATAAACAAGGGGAATTGGAGATGCATGTGCGATTGCAGGGCCATGATCTCACTGCAGTTACTGGTGGGACAGCTCTCACAACTGGAGTGTGGCCGTGGATGGCTTTAGGCTTTTCAGGAAGGACAGGCCAGGAAGGCGAGATGGCAGAGTTGTTCTTTACGTGAAAGAACAACTGGAATGTATGGCGCTCAGCATAAGAGAGGACTAAGCACAAGTGGAGAGCCTGTGGGTGAGGATTAAAAGGCAAGCCAACAGGGGCAACACTGTTGTGGGTGTTTACCACAGGCCTCCTGACCAGGGAGAGGAAGTGGATGAGGCCTTCTACAGGCAGCTGCAAGAAGCCTCACGATTGCAGGCCTTGGTCCTTATGGGGACTGCAACCACTCTGATGTCTGCTGGGATAGTCACACAGCTAGGGACAGTCCAGGAGGTCTTGCAGAGCATTGCAGATAACTTCTGGAGGCAGGTCATTGATGAGCCAACAAGGAGAGGGGCACTGCTAGACCTGACCCTAACAAACAGAGATGGTCTGGTTGGAAATGTGAAGACTGGGGGCAATCCTGGCTGCAGTGACCATGAAATGTTGGAATTCCTGATCCTGTGAGGAGGAAGCTGGGTGAGAAGTAGGATTGCAACCCAGAACTTCAAGAGAGCCAACTTTGACCTCTTCAGGGAGTGCACCCTGAGTGCACAGAGTGCACCCTGAGCAGGTTTGCAGATGATACAAAATGGGGTGGAGTGGCCGACACTCCCGAGGGCTGGGCTGCCATTCAGAGGGACCTGGACAGAGAGGAACCTCATGAGATTCAGCAAGGACAAGTGCAAGGTCCTGCCCCTGGGGAGGAATAACCCCAGGCACCAGGACAGATCAGGGGTTGACCTGCTGGAAAGCAGCTCCATGGAGAAGGTTTTGGGAGTCCTGCTTGACAACAAGTTAACCATGAGGCAGCAGTGTGCCTTCGTGGCCAAAAACACCAATGGGATCCCTGCCTGCATCAGGAGGAGTATTGCCAGCAGGTCGAGGGAGGGGTTCCTCTGCAGGGGGTGGGCTCCTCTGCACAAGAGCAACGTGGAGCTTCTAGAGAGGATCCAGCCTAGATCAATGAAGATGATTAAGGGACTAGAGCATCCATCGTATAAGGAAAGACTTAGTGAGCTGGGCCTGTTTAACCTAAAGAAGAGAAGACTGAGAGGAGATCTGATCAACATGTACCCAATACCTGAGGGGTGAATGTAGGGAGGATGAGACCAAACTCTTCTCAGTGGTGGCCAGTGACAGGAGAAGGGGTAATGGGTACAAGTCGAAGCACACGAAGTTCCACCTCCATGTGAGGAATAACTTTCCGGTGAGGGTGGCAGGGTGCTGGAACACGCTGCCCAGAGAGGTTGTGGAGTCTCCTTCTCTGGAGATCTTCCAAACCCGCCTGGCTGCCACCCTGTGCCCCGTGCTCTGGGTGTCCCTCCCTGCTGGACCAGGGGGGTTGGACCAGATGATCACTAGATCATCCATCCTGTGGTTCTGTGAGTTATCTACAGTTACTGTGTAGTTAGGCATTCTTGGATTGCATAAAGCATGTATCCACATTAACTTTTTACTGAGGGTAAGGATTGTCACTTTGAAGAGAATTTCCTTGACATCCTCAGTTTCTGAACATCAGAAGCAAAGTGTTACTAAGTAGCGAAGTGACGAATCCTTCGGTCTTGTAGAGGAGGTAAGAAGTAAATTTGTCAGAGAATAAGCTTGAATTTGATACTGAACATTCATTCCCTTTGCTCTTCATCTTGATGTGAGGCAGTTTTTGTACATACCTCTACTTCTGATACCCAAGATTGTTGAGAATACTCATTTCTTGGCAGAATTAAGATCTCATAGTAGCATTCTTAATTGATATCTGTTATTGCTCAAAAATAGATAGGTATTTTTCCTACCTATGCCAATTGGTTAAGTAGAGAGTAATGCTTGAGGAAGCTGTTTGAGATCAGGTAAGGTAATAGCTTGTTTTTAGCACAAATACTCTAGCAGGATTCTTGGAATTAACTAGTACCATTAGCTAGTATCATTACTTTTCAGTTGTCTTTGGTCAGCTTTTGACTTACTGCACTGTAGTTTGCTAAAGGAAAGAGGTGTTTTTGTGAAGGGCAGCTTGCTAGACGGAAGAGAAGGCTAAGCAAGTTGAGTCACAGAGTGAACTGGTTAGATACCATTCACATTGCAGTAAGATAGTGGTAAATCAGGTGTCTCCCAAGATGTCTTTGGGGAACAGGTATTCTGAACTATGCTGGTAGTAATTACTGCAGTTTCTTTTGGTACACAGCCTTGTTTTTTAGGGATACCAAACGGAAAACCTCAAATCCCCATTGTGGCAAGGATTTCTATGATGTGGCTTGCTCAACTCCAGGATAGGCTGGCCAAAATTTGAATAGGAAAACTGACTAAAGCACTTCGTGCAGAGTTTAAATGTAGTGCCCATGAAAGAGAAAATTTGCTAGGAAAGAAAGACATGGTCATCCTGTCAGCACACCAGGGCACAAGTCCATATGGGGCTTGTTAGTGTTGATCTTCACATTAGAAGCCTGCGCCTAGTCTGGGAAAATGCAGATACTGAGAATTTAGTAGACACCTGTGTGAAAAAGAAAGATGAAAGCTGAATAACAGTAGCTTCTTATACTTAATGATATGCCTATTACTTCTTATACAATTGCAGACAATTAGTTTGATATTCTTAGAGGCCAAAGAATACTCTGGCAGGAAGAGAACATTCTTCTGATCTGTTAGATTATTGTAATTGCTGTTGCAAGGGCTTCTGATCTCACAGCAGGTTTGTTACTTGTAATCAATGCTTGTAATTCGGTATGTTTGATTTTAGTCCTCCCTAAAGCAGAAAAGCCTCTGGTACTGCATTTATGTGACTTCTAACTCAGCAGTTGCCTACATTTGGAATCTGCAGTAGGAAGCTGCAGTTTTGTGGGGTTGCTAATGTTTACACCCCGGGTTCTTAAAAATAAGCAAAATCACAAACCTTGTGATCACAAATCACAAATCTACATCCATTGGTCTTCATGTGCAGATTGAATGGTTTTGGAAACAAGCTGACTGATTCAAGTAATTCTGCATGTAATAAGAAAGTTAGCCTAGCTTTGAGCTGGGTGGGAGGAGATGGCTCACAGTTCCTGTCAAGCCCATATTACTCTACAACCACATGCATTGGCTTATTTTTCAGGTTCTTGGATGCTCTGAGATGTTTGGCAACAGAGAACATGTGACTGTCTTAAGTGTAAATGTTTTGACTTCAATACTGCACTGTATATGTTCAGCAAAACACTTTGGAAGTGTTGTGTCACTTGCCTTCATAATGTTTGTAATGAATTTTAGGCATACTGACATATACGAACATAATCAAGAATAAATTTGAAGAGGAAAAAGCAGGATTAAGACCTCTTGTTAAAGACACCCTAACGTGGACATGATATTTCTACTCAGTTTTTGGAGCTTTCTTTTGGAGCAGGGCTTCTTTTGGGAGTTCACTACCCACATAGAGAAAGTAAATCCATGTTAACTGAGACAATTTTGGGGCTAAGAAATAGGAAGAGGTTCATTCCCTTTTCCTTCTCTATTTCCCTTTTTTGCAGATGTTGTTCATGCAGGGGTAAAGAGAAAAATAATACCAAAGGACATTTTTAGACTGCAAGAGTGGCTATGAAACTTGTATCTGAAGTACATTGTTTGTGGAGTTTAATTTTGCAATTTTGGCAAACTAAAATTCTTAAGTGAAGAAGATCTTGAAATAATTGCTGTAATGTCACACCAGTATTCTAATATACTTGTCAGTTGAAATACAAACAAGTGCAGGGTGATTTAAAATTTGCAACAGAGTTATGCTTTGTAAGTCACTTTTTTTCTGGAACTATACACATCTGAAAAAATGCTTACATGTATTAATTTCCAAGGCTTTCTCCTGAAAGGCTTCTGGCTTTCTTCCTTGTAAATAAACTTCTGGGTGGTCTGAGGATGCAGATCAAACCACCGCAATGTCCATTTTTAGGTTCTGTGTGTTCTGTGATAAGGCATGCTGGTGAAACAAAAACGTACTTTGAAGAGTCATGAGTAAGTAATTAAATATTAAAAATTTGAAGTCACTACTTATATGAATGCTTAAAAATAATTCTGATTCAGACCCTGGAAAATCCAAAGAACAGCCCACTGGCAGTAAGCTACATGTTTCCATTACAGCTATGTGGCTGTGGAGGAAGTCATTTACAATTTGTTTTTCTACAGACAAGTAAGTGGCCACTCAAATGAAGCTAGTTCAGTCCCACAAGAGATCTTAAAACTTGTTTTGCCAAGTAAAGCCAAAGGTCTGCATAGTCCACATATTCTATATTGGCACATTGCTTACCAGTGAGCTCAAGGAAAAGATTATGAGAAGCCACATATAATTATACTGATTCATTATAATGAGCCTTTCCAGTGCCTGGGTGTTGTAGGACTTTTGAAGCAGCACAATCGCGATGTTCCTAGTTGCACTAAGGAATGACAC
>VZSV01000111.1:2466721-2478564 GCA_013398735.1 Nothocercus julius
TACTAATATATTCTTATACTCCTGTTCTATTAAAAACGAATTATATTTGTTTTATTACCTGTGTTCTTTTTGTCTAGCGGAACCATACTATCTAAAAGCAGAAGTCTGCTTAAAAGAAATATCACCCTGAAATAAGGTAGCTTCACAGTAGGGCTTTTGAATGTAAAATCTTCAGCAGTTTTAATGCTGCTTCTGGTGTTCTTGCCATGTTTAAAGAGAGCATAATATGCTATTCATATGTTAACTGAGTGAATTCTGCAATTGGTTTTGTTGCTTGTATTTCGTTTTAAAAATGTGCCAGTAACTGACATTGTTAACATGTGTTTGTACTGCATTTCCCCCTCATTGTTCCTTAGTTTAATCTGTAATGATTGTAGATATTTTTTGTTTTGTTCTCTCTCTAAAGCACTAACTGCTTTTGTATTACAGTATTTTCACAATGGTTCTTGGTCTAACTTTTTAGTGGTAGGTGAGAATTCTGTCATATTCCACTCTCCGAGAGAAATAAAAAATTTCTAGTGCACTTGAAGTTGCAGTGGAAAGTTTTAAAGTATGACTCTGTACATTTGAAACACTCAGGATTTCCTCCTGCCAAAATCCTATTATGAAGTTTCATGACATTTAAACTACTTTCATGGTACATTGCTAGCAGTATCAAAATATACTTGCTGAAGTGTAAACCTAGATTAGTATTAAGTGTTGAAAAGATTTAATAACTCTTTCCTAGAATTCCTTGTCATGGGATTCTGTAGAAGAGTAATACAAACTGTGTAACCCTTGTGTAACATAGCATGATTCCATTACCTTTTACAGGCTTAATCAGAGGGAAAAAAGTGATGTATTTTATCAGACTTTCAAGGGCTGTAACCAGTGACAAAAATCATCAAAAATCCTCCAGTCCAGTAGATGAAACAATAAAAAAAAAATCCTAATTATCATAACTGTTTCTTATTTTCCACTGAAAGAGATGCATTTAAAGGATTTGTGGGATTTGCTTAATTTTGGTGGGGCTTGCACATTTTCAGTTGCAACAAACGTGTTGACTTTGAATAGAATTCAGTAGTATCTGAAAATAAAGTACAATAATATAAATGTTTGACAAAGTTACTTAAAACTAGATGTACAACCAGCTACACAGTCCCCTTTAGCTTTAGCACAGTTGTGTAGAAAAATCATTTGTTTCAAGCATTATACTAGTCAGAGGCTGAAGTAACATGCATGACTGTGATTGTTAGTTATGAGGAATATTTACTATTAGTACTAAGCTGTCATCCCTTCCCCTCCTGCTGACCTGACCAGAAGGTGTAGAAGCTGCAGGACTCGCTCACTGCTGGGTTTGAAGGACTTTGTGCTTCTCCCAAGGCCCTTGGAGTGTATTTCAGGTCTAATCCCCTTTTCTCTCGGCTCCTGTCTAGGTTATAGCACATTGTCTCCTAAGATTACTGATTTATCTTCAGGATTGTTTTTAAAGGAAACTCAAATTTTATATAGCTAGCTTTTGTGTTGTGTTATCTGCCCAGAGTCCCTACCAGAGTAATTTTTTAATACTAATGGGTATGTTTACTAAGGATGAAGAATGCATGCCAGTAGAATGAGGCTAAAATCATGTAGTGCTTTAGGAAATTCTTCACCTGATTTGTTCCTGAGGAACTTGAGCTCCATTTATTAAAAGCTATGAAATGAAAAATTAACTGAAATTATTTTCCCAAGAAGGATTTCTTTTTTACTGGCAACCAGTAAAGTAGCTGAGGTTTGCAGCTATAGACAATCATGAAATATTTCTTGTCATAAGAAAGTTATAGAAAGTTTGTTTTGCAGCTACGTTAAGCCCTCTTAGACATGTGCAAATTTTATGTGTGCAGTGAAGGCCCAGTCAAAATGCTTTTTTTGATGGGAAGGTCAAGGAGTAGTTCCGTCTGTGAAACAAGTTGTTGACTTCTCCCTTGTTTTTCAGATGGCTTTCATTTTAAAGTTAACAGGAAAATAATTTTGAAAAATTTCAATATGACACTTTTATCAGGTTTTCATTTATATGTGCAAAAAAAATTTAAAAAATGTAAATTGAGCAGTCTTTAATGAAATCTTCAAAATGTTGAATAATTTTAATGTAATTATGTGAACAATAATAACATAGTTTAAGTTAAAAAAAAAACCAAACCTGCAGACGTCTCTTAGATGACTAGTTGGGCATTTCTGTGCTGTATGCTAATACAACAATATACAAAATTATTCTTTTATTTCTCTTAAAGACATTATCATTTTAAATGGTGTTTTCTGCAGCCTTCTCTTAATACTGGCTGTTGAAAATCACACCAAGTGAAACTTTTTCATAAAGCTCTAGAGAAGAATATCTGTTCTGTGACTGGAGCAAACTGAAGGAAGAGTTTCTTGTACTGTGTACAACCTGTGTTATGCTGCACTTGCACTTCACCAGATAAGGCTGGAAATGTGAGCACTGGCTACTGTGAGGAGGCCACGTCTGTAATACCTTGGTTTACACAGAGTGCCTCAGTAAGATGCAAGTCACAGGTTGAGCTCTTCCCCGTTGTTCTACATCAGTCCTGAGTATTTCATTTAATAGCAAAATTCTATTTTGTTCTATATTCTATCTATTGAATCAGTGATATTGCTTGTTTTGCTTACATAGTTATACTGTTTAAGGTAAAAATTATTATGGATTACCAAATGTCTGCAAAGGAGCAGAAAGAAATCCTAACACCTATTTTTAGTATATTGTATTTTAAACTACTTCAAGTTGATTAACTAACTATTCACACTGTAGCAATGTGGTTGTAACAGTTATGTTAAAAATCTTTAGGCTTTATTTTTATTGTATGGATAGATCTTCTCATTCTTGTGTAATAGAATAGCTCTAAAATTAAAGATAATTCTAGTCAGGGAAAATTTTTCCTAGACATTACAACGGTATTGTAAATCTTAATGTGAAAACTCAAAAGAAAAGGATTTTCAGAACATTTTATAGATCTACAATATTTAAAATGAATTTGAACTGATCATGGTGAAGTTGTTTTTGAGGTATTTGGCTCTGTGCTGCATAGTTTTGTGGTTGTGCACAATAAGTGAAGATACAGATGCATTAAGAGTCCTGCTTTCTATCTAAAGTCCAACTCATTTTGAGCTAGTAGATAAACAGGTCTCCCAGTATGCAGATTTTTCTGTTTAGGAGCCCAGGTCCAAAACAGATCCATATGCAGCCTTACTGTTTGTTGCTTCTCAAGCTAAAAATCAATGGAGTGAAGAAACCTTACTTGGCTTTTAAAGAAGATATAAGTTCAAAACAGGATGGTACCTAGTAATGTAGCATCAGCAAATAAATAAAAATGATTAGGGTAAGCAAACTAAGTTCATAGCAACCAATCTCTCATATTCTAAACACTGAATAAGTTAATTTATTTCAAAATTAACTGCATTTTGTAGCAATACCTTTCCAGAATTCAAAAGATATTCTTAAATGTCAGTATATACCCAGCAAAGAAAATTATTTCCAGAGAGTCCCATGGCTGTATCTCAAAGAGACAAGGGTTAAGCAGAAGATACCTTGCATAAATTTGATTCCCTCGTGGTGCTTGTTTGCACAAACTTTGTTTTAGAACCAGCCAGAAGTTAAAGGAGCTATAACACATTTAGAAAAATTACTGCTGTTATGAATTGGGATTATAATATAACAAATTATAAAATGGTCATCCTTCACTGCATAGAGCTCCACTTTCCAGAAAAAAAAAATACATCAGGTATCAGTAAGCAAGACTAAAATACTCAGTATCGTTTGACTTAAAAAGTCAGATACATTCAAGGATTACAATCATTTTTGTGTTCCCTTTTCTCCTAGGTTTCTTTTTTTGATGCTTAATCGAATATGTGGAAGTTATTATAATAAAGAGAGTGTGTTTTGTATGTTGTCAGCAAACCTTTTTTTCTCAGTAATCATTTAATTCATTAGGATAATGCTCAGATGATCAGAGAAGTAGAAGTGGATAAAGTAACAGTGCTGGAAAGAGAACAAGTTGAAGCAATCAAGAAGCTCTGGGAAGACCCAGGAATTCAAGAGTGCTATGACAGACGGAGGGAATACCAGCTCTCAGACTCTGCAAAGTAGTAAGTATACTGCATAATTGTAAGATTAATTCAGACTTTACCAAAGTTAATGAAGGGATAGGTTTGCTCAAGTTTCATTATCGATACCTGTGTTGGCCTCAGATAAACAAAATACTTTTAATAATAAATTAATTTCTGGCTTTCTGGACACACTGAAACTATTAGTGCTCCCAGTTCTGAAGTCAACACAGCTAGTACATAACTGACTGGCCTGTGGGGATAATCATGAAGAACAGCTGTACAAAATACATTGACAACAAGTAGGCAGGTCAGACAGTTCATAGTTATGTGAAAAGTTCAGGCTATAAATAAGGTTGAAGATATGCCCCTATCCCAGCTTTCCCTGAATTTCATCTGTGAAAAAAAGTGCTTGAGAGAACAAAAAAATTAGTTTCCTATGTCTGCAAAAGACAAGTTACAGGTAACACGTTTAAATTTCAGCTAGGAAGATTTAGTTTAGTCAGTTATAGTTACACTTAACAATCTGTTCCTGGGTCTTCAGCCTGATGATTCTTGACAAATGTTTGGCTGTTCTGTTTCTAGCTAATCCTGTCTTGATGCCACTTAATCATCTATTCTAGCCCCACTTTCTATGAAATCAACCACAATTGGAATCTATTTTAAATTTTGCATGCGTCTTCCTTTTAATATTAGTTACAATTGAGGTTTGAATAACAATTCACTACATTGTCAGAAAGAAGAAATTGTCTTATTTATAAGAGAAATCTTGTCAGAGTGGATAAGTGGTACATTTATTTCTATATTTTTGATTTTTACTCCCAAGTCTGAGGGATGATTGGGCCGAAAAGGCAGACTACATTGATGCTCTCCCTCTCGTTTTGCTTAAATAAAGCAAAGTTTCTGCTACCACTCCAGTTAGTATTTGGAGCATATTTTAACACTCTGGATTGATCCACTGTTGCCTTCTAGTGGTGAGAAGGGAGATTGCAGATGGCAATGCCAGGCGTCAGTTGCCTGTCCGACTTGCAGCAGACACTTAGATCTTAACTCCAGCTCTGAAAAGCGCAAGCAAAACTGATGAGGCTAAAAGTAGGAATGACTGTGTGATTTGAGGAAAAGCTAAATACATTACATTTTATATAAAAATGTTTAAAGTTGAAGCATCCACATTTGCAGTGCTTTCCACTAATTGCTTTTTCTGAATTCTGTCCAACAAACTTTCACATTTTTGTGTGCTATTAGTATCAGAAATGAAATGACAGAGGATAGTTCTCCTGATAAATATTATGGGAGGGATTAAGATTTATATTTTTTTGTTCAGGTATCAATTCCACTGCTTATTTTGGGGTAATAGAGCAAGACTTATACAAAAGTAAATTTCATCATTCTAGGTAGGGTCCAATTTGTCTACAGCGTATTCGAGCAGCATCTCTTCTGTCAGGTTTTAGCCAGGCTGGAGCAAACACAGTAGTCTCAGTAAAGGTTCTGCTTTGTTTTATGCCAGCAGCAATTACTCTAGGCCATGCACAGCAGGATTCCCATCCAGCTAGTTCCGTGGGAGCACCGGAGTGACTGCTGATAGGTGTTTCATTTTGTTTAAAGCTATATGGCTAATTTGTGACTCATTAATTTTGTTTCTGTTATGTATTTAACTTTTCAGTTATCTTACTGACATTGATCGTATTGCTATGCCCTCATTTGTGCCAACTCAGCAAGACGTTCTTAGAGTCAGAGTGCCTACTACAGGAATTATCGAGTACCCTTTTGATTTAGAAAATATTATATTTAGGTAAGACTGAGCATTGAATGACTTCATATACAGCTGTATTACAAAAGCAGTTGTTGGAACCTCTGTTGTAAGATCTTAAAAGCTTTTTTTGTATGTGTTGTCAGCCTGCAAATTTAATATAGTAATTTCCAGGTATTTCAAAACTTTCCTTCTGAGATTTACTGAAATTCTATAACAGAAACTTCTCCAAGTATTCCAAGCACTACATACTCTGAACTGTTCATTTAATTTAAAAGGTGGTTACGGGGCTTCAGAGAGCAAGTATTTGAAATGCATGCGTTCCAGTACAAGAAAATAATTTAGTTTGGTTTTGAGCCAACAGTTTCTGCTGCACCCCTTTTGGAAGAGAGGCCTTACAGACCTAAGTCCCTCTCTTAAACTGACAGTGAGGCAAAGAAAGAGAGGGAGACAGAAACATGAAGGGAAGGAGGAGGGTAAGAAAAGAAAATGCATATAATGCATAAAGACCTGATATTTGGTGGACTTGAGAGGAACATAAAGTGGAAAAAGTGGAAAGTGGAAAAAAAAAGCAAAAAGTCATATAAAACCCCTTAAAACTGCCTTATCTGGTACTGGGCAAACTACTGTTAACAGTTGGCCTTCCTGCTTTTATAAGGGAAGGCAGATTTTTTTGTATGCCCTTGAAGAATACATGTTCTTCAACAAAACTACCCATTTTTGTGATGAAATGGCAATTAAATGCAGAATCTACTGTGATAACACATTATCAAAGCAGCAAAAGTGTCAGTTTTTGTTTTTTTCCTAGACATTTTACTTTGGATAAAATGTAGAAAATATGTGTAGAAACTGTCTGAAAAATTTTAGAAGTTTAATATGGAATTACTGTGTGAACATTTTTGAATGTTTTTAGTATTGATGAATGTGATATATGTAAATATGGCAGCACAGGTGATTTTTGTGAATATTTTTAATTTTGAAGTATGTGGAGTACCAAACTGAACATACTTAACTCTGCCTTTGTAAAACTCATAGCAACACTTAAAGAACCAGCATTACTGTGTCTCAAGATGGCATACATGTGTGATGTACGTACACTAAACTACAGTGGAAGTTGTGACACTTCAAATGAATCAAGTTAGAATATTGAGCATAAAATATGAAGATATGTTCTTCATGGTTCATATATCTCAAGTAGGCAAAGTGTTAGAGAGTGTTTTGCTATGTTTAAAGCATCTTATGGAAACAATTAAAATGCAAACTGTATTTCTCACTTAACAGGATGGTGGATGTAGGTGGCCAAAGATCTGAAAGGAGGAAGTGGATTCATTGCTTTGAAAGTGTTACTTCCATCATTTTCTTAGTTGCATTAAGTGAATATGATCAAGTCTTGGCAGAATGTGACAATGAGGTAAGGAGTTGGTATATATAAACTTGGTACAGAAAAAAAGATGCATACTTTTGTAAGAAAGACAGCAGTCACATGCATTTTACAAATTCACTTTAAAAAAAAAAAACACTGGAACTACATTAAGGAGCTTTTTTTTTTTTTTTTTAAATCAATTTCCAGGAAACGCCAGATATAAAATCAGTAGACCACACTGCTATGCTAGATTATTTTTGTCACCTTGATATATGCTGTACACAAACCAAAGAAAATTTCTGTAATACTGCAGTACCAGTGAACTGCCTCTTCTCTTTGTGTATCAAACTTACTGAATCATTGCTTTTCAGCTGACACATTCCCCCAAGACTCTGAATTCTATTGAATGTTTAGCACCTTTAGTGTATTGTTTCACTTATCTAGTTTTGCGGGCCCATTTTTTTCCTCCCGGAATGCACCCGAGTCCCGTAACATATATGCACCAATTCAAGAGAACTGAGGTACAGTCACTTTGAGTCTAGTTCCTTCCCAAAATTTGAAAATGTAAGATGAGCTCTCCGTCTGTTTTGGACTGCTGTCATTACCAGTAGCAGATGTTTCAGCAGTGGATGCAAGAAAACAAAAGTGGCCAAACAGAGATTAAGATGTTGGTGGAATTATATTACTTTTGGTGGAGACTGCTTTATATCTTGAAGTATGAGGATGTTCAAACATTCCTCCTCATCTCTTAAAACCTTTGAAAACCTAAGGTGCTCAAGCCCCAAGGTCTGTTTGAACCATGAAGAGCATACCCTAATACTGTAGGTACTACTTAACATTTTTCAAGTTGATTCACTTGCTGAAGTGAGAGAACATCTTCAAAGTTTCCTTTCTCCTTGTGATGCAAAAACTACTTTAGTTACTGTAAGTAATTTTGTTTTTCCTTCCAGAGGTCTTGGAAATCTTGCCATTTTTTATATTAGAAATTAGGAAGTATTTACCCAAGATAAATACTGTCATCACAAGTTTTTGTCCAGACATTTCTAATAGTAATGTCCAAATTTTTTGTTCTTTAGCTCCCTCAAAAGGGACAGCATGACCACACCTTATTACTAATATAGATAAGTAGATATATTCTTGTCCTTTAGTTATGTTAGAATATGGTAATATCATATATTTGACCCAATATGCCCTGTAAAGTGTTCTTATGGTGAAGTCAGTAGAGGCTGTCATTAATCAGTCCAGGGCTGCTCACTAATCCATACAGGAATTCATTTTACCTCGAATTTCATGCCTCATCGTGCTGTTCAGTTGTGATACAAAACTCAGTGAGTGATGCGGCAGAAAACATCAAGAGTAACAGGCAGCCAGTGTATTGCAACTGTGCTCGTGAAAGTAATACTAAACAAGCTTCTAAGGAAACCTTTATGATCTGTGGTTGATGTGATTTTCATATACTACTCTTTAAAGTGTAACTTCAAACTCATTTTTGTGCTTGTAGAATCGAATGGAAGAAAGCAAAGCCTTATTTAAAACTATCATCACATACCCTTGGTTTCTGAATTCTTCAGTCATTTTATTTTTGAACAAAAAAGATCTTCTAGAAGAGAAAATCATGTATTCCCATCTAATTAGTTACTTTCCGGAATACACAGGTAAGCATTTATCTGAGAACCATGTTCACACATATGATGTCATATTTAAATTAATCATTTTTTCCTCAGTAGATTGGGCAAGGAAAATGGAATTATCCCAAATACTTGATATCTGTCCTTCGCAATCATTTCAGATAAAAGCTTAAGTTGCTGGGTTCTAATTAGCATATATATGTGTATATATATATTTTTTTTTTACACAAGGTCTTAACACAGTTCTTGTAGCCATTCTTTTAGCATTAGAATGGCAAATTCATTTTCATTTAGTCTGACATCATATCCAATGTACATGTTACATTCTTCCCTTTTTGAATGAGTGAGCGTGCTACATTTCAAATACCACTAAGGGATGAGAAGCATTTTTCCACCTAATCAATCTCAAGACACAAGCCGCAGGAGAGACCTGGGTAACATGTTTATTAATCCAATTCTTCTTATGGTAAAAATCCATACTATTGTTATGCATTGTGGGTCTGTATAAAACTACATTAAAAAGCAGCCAGAATGACTTTCTTGAGCAAATGTCACTGATACTACAGCATCAAAAGAATGAGACAAATAATCACCAATCACCGTATTACTTAAATAGTATTTTGTACTACAAGACATGTGTCATACTGAATCCCACAGTTAAATCATAATAACTCTTTTCATCCTTAACAGCTACAGGGAAAACAGATGCACATTTTGGGCAGAGAAACTCTGTATAATGCAAAGGATTCAAAGAACAATTTGGTTTCACTTTTTATATACTACAATAACAAACTATAAAAATATGCTGTATACTTTGAGATATGTAGGCTATTGTAATAAATTACTTTGAACAGGGCAAGTTCCTTAGATATTAGAAAGCAGCTGTACCCCACTAATACATTAATGAGAAAATACTAACAGGGAGTGTGGCTTTATAATTATTCTATAGGAAATTAGCCTATTCACATACTGCCATGGGGGGTTCTTTCCTGATGCAAATCTTTCAAGTGTTCAAAAATACTAATTCTGCCTTTTGACTAGGACCTAAACAAGATGTCAAAGCTGCCAGAGACTTCATTTTGAAGTTGTATCAGGATCAGAATCCAGACAAGGAAAAAGTAATCTACTCCCACTTCACTTGTGCCACAGACACAGAGAATATTCGCTTTGTGTTTGCTGCTGTCAAGGACACGATCCTGCAAATAAACCTGAGGGAGTTCAACCTTGTTTAAAGGGAGGACATTGTTTGCATCCACAGAGTGCGATTTACTCATAGTATAGCCTGCATTGATACAAAGAAATGTCTTTTAAAATACTATTTACAGAAATGTAAGTGGGGGATATATTTACTGAAGAAATAATGAGTTTCAGAGTTTACTTTTCTTTAAGCTGTTTTCATATTTCCTATTCATATTCCCACTCATTTCATATTCCCATATCTTGGCTGTTTTTTTTTTTTTTTTTTTTTTTTTTTGACATATTTTGGAACTAAGTGTATTTAAAACAATGTATATAATTGCATTGCTGTCTAGCTTAAGGTGCTTTTTTCACTTATCATTTACAATCATAGCTTATAAAATTTTAGCAAATGATGCCTACAGATGACAAGTTTGTGTTATTTTAGGGTGCTAGGTTCTTTAAAATACTCTGAGCAATGTAGCTGAAACACTTCAGCAAATATGCTACACTTTTTTAGCAGCATCTCTCCATACAGCTGATATGCCAAAAACATTAATGTTTTTAAAAACATTACAGAAAGTTATTGGTGATTCCCTTTCATTTTTTGCCTTCTTATTCAGGTGCCTAACACTAATAAAATATCTTCTCCAGTTAACAGAATGACATACTAAGGTCTTTGCAGGTAGCCTGTATACTTCTTTCTTTTCTTACGGGAAAAAGTTTGTCTATTACCAGCAAGATGTTTATTAAACCTTCTCAGTGTTCACTGCCATGGGAAAAACAACAGGTCATCCGCAAAGCTGCCGGTGATGACAGACAGGGCTCTGAATTGCTAGGTGTGAGTACACGAACTCCCCTTCTGTGCTTTTCAGTGTCTTGTCACTGAGTTTCACAAGTAGTTTGGCAGAAATTAGATGGCGTCAAAACCTCTAAATCTTCCAGCATTATCAGATCTCAGATACAAGCCTCCGTTACATTTGCCAGCACTTCAGTCACTTGTTGCTCGCTATCAAAAATCTTCAGACCTGCGGACTTGCAAATACTTCTTACATGTAAAAAGTGGAAGTCACCAGCACTTATTCAACTAAGTCAGCAGCCCTAGTGGCAGAAATTGTTTTAGTAGAACAGTCTTTTTTTCCCACATTCATTTAGTTCCCCAAAATGTGGTAAGATTCTACTGCATATAATAAAATACTTTTTTTTTTTTCCTCAATCAGAATTATTATTAAAGGTTTTTAATATCAGCATAAAATAACAATTTCTGAACGGCACAAAACAAACCCTTGAAGTTATAATGATTGTCAGAGTAATGTGTCTGTGTACATTTATCCAGGTAGACAGCTCAGTCCTGTGAAAAGTAACATCTGGCCTTTCACTGTCCATAAAAAACATTTAATGATTAACAAATTAAACAGCCTGGTGCTTTTTCTGCAGAAGTACAGAAAAAGCAAAGTATGACCGCAGCTCTTTCTGGTTCTTAACAAAACGTGTTCAGCCTTTACCATTCACTTGGTAAGCTTTTTAGGGTTGGAACAAGCCCTAAAAGATTGTTCATAAATTCCTTTAAAGCTCTTCTTTCAGAGATTAACACTTACCTAGGCTTTCCTTTCTTTTTTTTTTCTGATAGGACTAAATGGCAATAATAAACACTGAGGCAACAGTGCAGTAGTGCAGCATGTCCTGAGAAAAGGTACAGGGTACGGTGACACTTTCTGAACTACAGAAGACCAAAAAGGAGTAAGAGGAAGCTTAGAATAAAATAACAAGTCTGTGCATGTATATTTTATGTCCATAAGTCACCCCTGAGAAGTATTGCCATCATTTGAATCAACATGTTCAGCTGTGCAGT
>VZSV01000111.1:2497944-2533625 GCA_013398735.1 Nothocercus julius
GGAAGGAAGGAAGGAAGGAAGGAAGGAAGTTTTACATAGGAGGTGTATAGACACATATATAGTGTATACACATGTACATGCAGAGAGACAGAGAGAGAGAGAGAAAGAAAATGAGAATTATTTTTAAATACTAATTCAATATTGGAATTCTAATCAAAAACAGATTCAAAAAGCAGAGTTACTAAGAAGTAAGCGACAAAGTCTTTTGCGAATTAAGTGTTAGAGAATACCCTCTTTTTTCTTGTCCGAATTTTCTAGTATCATTTCCTGGCACTTTCACTATGAATTTTCAATTATCAATCTAAATATAAGACAAACATTTATTAATAAAACTCATGTTTTCAAGACAATCCATATGTAATTGTTCATGCTATATATCATATGCATCCAGTAGAATTTTTTACCTGATAAGGCTCATAAAACAATGCTTCAACTCCTTCAGACAAGCCCCTTATGAATCCAAATGGATTACCCAAGACATCAAGGCCAAGAATAAGAACATACATCTGTTTAATAGCCTAAAACAAAATCAATTTTTTTAGTAAATATTGCAGAAATTACACTACAATGAGTAAAACAAACAAAAGTCAGCCAAAGAAACTCTACTCTTTGAAAGCAGTCACAAATAACTGAGATTAATTCTTCTGAGATTTTATGAAAAAAGCACATTACCCAGATTTTTCTCACACTGCACAACTACAAAATTTGGTCTGCTTGCATATCCTGAGAGGAAATTTTGTTCACTGTGATTAAGAAACTTTTCAACTACATCTAGGTGAAGAACAATTCGATATAAAAACAATAATAATAACAAACAAACATCTATTAAAAAATATATCTATTAACAAGGATGTGCGGATAAAAGAGGACTTTTTGCAGTAGTTTGTCTACTGATATCTCTCCTTAAAATGTTGGGACCTAGCAAGTCAAAGAGGGATAATAACTCTGATGGCAGTGGGGTTTGAGAGAAAGCACTCGTGGTTTGACACAAATCAAACCAGGAACGTTTTATCAGAATTGCACTGTGTTTGCTATTCAGTCCAGAAGTTTTGTTACCATATTTTTCCTCTCATAGGAAACTTAGAAATAGTGCAATATTGCTCTCTTGCCCTATAGTTTCTTCCAGAATACAGGAAATTTGATTCATCTAATGAAAAAGAGTTTCTTGTCAGCTGGGTGTCTCCTTCAATTTTTATTTTTATTTTTTTTTGTCAACCTCCCCCCCAAAACGTCAAGGAGAATTCAAAGACTACTTGACGTTTAAGTAATTTTCAGGAAGTATTAAAAAGTTACATTAAAAGAGGATGTACTAAGAAGAGAGGAAATAGAAGATGGTTATTCTCATTTTAAAATGACGTACCATTCCCTTTATAAATTAGTACATGGTAATTTAAAGCAATGGCTTGTTCCTATGATTTATACAGGCATACAAGCCTGAAAGTTTTTATGCATTTTCACAGAACTGAAAGCATACAGTAACACACTTAAAACATAGATGCATACTGAACAAATAAAATATACTATTCCAACCTGTTTTGAATAATGCTTTATAACTGCTGATTGCAACTGTTGTGTAGTACAGAAGTGATAGTTTAGTTCAAAGAACGCCAACCTAAAAAAAAAAAAAAAAAAAGGCACTCATATTATTCACAGTAAACCAAAACATAAGTCAGATTGATGTAATCTCTTTTCAACCTACTTAAAGACAACATCTTGCACATCTGTGAGAGTAGCACCTATACTCTTCAGCAGGAGATTCAAGGATTGAAGTGGTATCAATTCATTCTTTCTTTCTTCTTTGTTGCTATCTTCTCCACCCGTACTAAGTGAAAAGCTTAAGTGTAACTGAAGCACAAAAACAAAAGTAGAAAAAAAATATATAGATGTCTATCAGAAGTATCATATTTCTGCTTTTGTAATTTTAGAAGATTTAAAATTTGAGATATGGCATTTGTAAACTTGACTGAAATCAGACTGAATCACTTGAGGTAACAAAATGATATCTCAATTCAAGCTGAACACATAAAACTGCTTTTAAGTAAAGAGGAACTAGGAACTGCTTACTTTTTTTCTTTCTTTCTTCTCTTTTTTTAAAAAAAAAATCTCCCCAGAATTTTTTAGCTATAATTTTGGTCATTATCCTGTTTCCAAACTAATATTTGTTTCTATTACTAATACTCAAATGCACAGCAGACTGAAAATAATAAACACAGTGTGTAAGCAGGAATGAGAGGGAAAGTCCAAAGGAAAGAAAAAAAGACTTTTTTAAAATTTTTGAATTCCCCTACAATTTTTTAAATTCCTATTCTGTAGGAGACAAATCCTCCATTTAGAGAGCAAGCAGAACATACTGTGAAAAAGGCGTACCTTTATTGGAGAGATATGAAAGAACTCATACAAGCTGATTTGTGATGTATCCATTGATGACACACTCATCAGCTCTTCTTGAAGAGATTCTACATCCTTTTTGAAGAGTTCCAACTGTGAATGAAGTTTCAAAAAAATACTGCTTGCACACGTACTGTTTTTAAGCCATTTTATAAAATTCCATCTTGAGATATTTAGATTCCTAACTAGTCTGAAATGCCATTATAGACATGTACTTCTCTGGTTGTTATACATCTCTAATTTCTATTTTCTGTTTGCCAATGACAGCCGTTTACCTTTTGTTTTTATTTTTGCATAAACCTGGTTATCAGTACTTCTTTTCCAATTCTGGAATATGAATTAGGGAAAACAAAGCAAAATAACTTCCCTTTTCAGCATACATTTATTTTACTTGGTATAATAATATCTTTTAATGTCCTAGCAGAAAGGATCTCTTATCTCTATTCACCCAGGCAGCTCCTACATACAGTTTTTTCTGGTTTATTTTTTACTAGAAGCACTTTTTATTAAAATGTAGACAAAACAATGGCACACATTCTGCTTAGTAATACCTCATCATTGCCTCATATAGTGAAACTCGTATTTCAGTATAGTTAGTAAAACCAGCTTGACTACTGCTCTTCAGAACTGCATTATACCTGGTTATGGTTCCTTGGCAAATACAAGACCCCTCACTTTCTCTGTCACCTTTAGCTTTTGCCTGAAGTTTTCACTGCCCAAGGAAACCACCATGCACTTAATGACATTTCATCTAATTTCTACTTTTCTTATGCACAAATTCCTCTCATTCACCCTGTAGGATGTCAGTGCTGTCCCACTCCTCGCAGTATTGCTTGGTATAATCATTTCAATTTTATCTTTTACCTATTTTGCGATCTCATATAAAATTACTGAAAAAGCTTTCTCTCTACACTCCTCTTGCTGTGATGGGCCAATATGCCAGCCCTTTCCTGATGAAGTATTTCCTAGATATTTTTTGGCAGTCTTAAGAAGAAAGTATTATTTTCACTCTTTTCTTGTTCTGACTTTCTATCAGAAACATCAACAACGTATTGTAAGGACTGCATAGTCTTAACTGCATTATTTTCATTCTTTTAGTAAGGTTTTAAAGATTTGTTATATATTATACCAAGATAAGGATAAAGGAGAGCTAACTATTTGCCTCAAACAACAATACTTCATAAAAACCCCATAGTTCCCTATTATTCCCAGACACAACACTCAGTTCATGCCTCAACCATACAAGTACGAGTTGCTTTTTTGTTGTTGTTCTGTTTCTGAATATAGCTTAAATAATTACACATGTAACATGTATAAATCTTTAATGAACAGAAGGTTTTTACCTCCTGGTCACTGCGGACATCAGTCTGTGTAAAGAATTCGACCAACGCATACAGGAATCCAAGGTCTAGTCTGAGGTCCATCTCCTGAATCAGAACCTTAAAGTACCTGTGCACAACACACACACACGCACGTGCGAAAATAAATAAATAAAAAACTATTTTGTGAAAAAACAAAGAGCTTTAAATAATAAAGTACAAGCTAGGGTACTTAGGGTATAGGGTATTTATTTCACTCACTAATTTCACATACTTACCTTTTTCTTAATTATTTATAGAGGGTGTCATCACTTTTAGATAAAAGCAAGCATTATAAGGTAAACATATGTCTTGTAAACAGAATTATTTTATTGAAAGAGCAGCATTTGGCACTATGGATAGCATTTTTAAATGCAGTTTACTTTCCAAACTAAAAAGAAAAAAATCCACATTCAAAATTCCTAAAAATGCTTGTTTTACTCTGGAATCATATGGATAATAATTGGGATTAAACTTTCACCTCTCTTTTTGAAGTGCTCTCTTCTTTTCTAGAATGAATTGGTACAAAATCATCTTGTATAATATTTGCTGCTACTTTTGTTTTAAAGCTTGAATAAAAATGATCAATGGCAAAAGAGATGGAATGTCAAAATACTTACTTAATGTGAGATATTTGTGAATGTCCTGCAGTTCTCATAACAATACTGACATCTGTAAATGGTTTTGGTGCTATGAAGTTGTAAAATAAAAACAGATCAGCACAGATTTTTGTATGGTTGAGATTATATATATATATATATGTAAAACTTCATGCATTTAATATGAAAAAGCCATACATGGTCAGGATTTTTTTGAATCCTATGAAGCAGGATTATAAAATGGATGAGACAGGAAAACAACTAATTGGGGAAAAAAGTAGGAACTGAAAGGAGTAGGAATCAAGAATGAAATGGAACAATAAAATTCTATTTAATTTATTTATCTCCAAAAAATGTATCATTTTTCATTGAAGGCCAAATTAATGCTGATAATCTTAGCCACGTACAATTTCTGTAGCCATGGGATAAATTTGTATTTCCAAAGACTGATCTAAAAACACAAATAAAGAATAAGTAAATTATGTTCTTCAAATTCATGCATTCTTCTCTAAATTGACCATACTCAGGATGAGCATCGTCATAATTGCTTCCGAAGAAAAATACAGTATTCTTCATCTCAATCCAGAGTCTTTCCTGCCAATTCCCTCATCTTCCAAATGACTTTTCCCTGAGAGAGCTTATGGAAGACTCTTCCAAGAAAGCTCAGTAGTTTATCACATCATGCATTGACTTTGAGCTCTTTGCTGAAACAGTGCAGAACTTGAAAGGCACTTCTAGGCAAACCCATATCTCAATTTAAAATAATTTGTGAGGCACCATTTACAAGATCAACAGATGACAAATTATGTCTTGTTTAAATTTATACTAGGCACAGATAAGATAGGAGCATATCAGGTCACTGTTTCACTACTGCATACAAGTAAATTAAAAATGAGCTTCATAAAACAAAATTATTAGGATAAACTGAACAATTTATTTTAATCAGGAGATAAAAATCTAACAACTAGATAGGAAAAGTGAGGTTTAGCACTACAACCCTCACTAATCCTGAACTCAAAGTGTAAGTAATAAACCGAACAACATATTTGTTGCCATCAAGCCTAGCAACAATTTGACTTTTCCATTTTTAGCAGGTAACCTTTCTTCTGTGTTACTTATTTTTGTTCTGATTTGCATGCAACTGCCAAAAGTACAATTTAAGCTTGAACCAAATTTGACTTCAGCCTTATGTTCTCAGAGAGCACTAAATTAGTATGTCAAAAAGATGCTTTTATAAGGTATGATACTGATGAATGAAGCAGTTTTTTATTCTTTCTTCTAATTCTTAACAATTTAGATGGCTTTCTCTAATCCTTCTTTGTGGACACAGGGAAGCAATTTTCTCTAACGTTTGTATTTGTATTCTGTCTAGTTAAGTTTTCAAGGAAAGTCTCTAAGTTTTTAAATAAATAGTCTTCACCTAATAAAACTAGCAAGGTGAAACTTCATTAAAAACAAGCACCTCTTCATTCTGTAAGTATAGATTACATTAAACTTGAACAACAAACCTGAATCCAGGGTGATGGACTTTGGAGGTTTAATAGGATAGAACACAAAGGGAAATATGGCTCCAGGAATCTGGTTTTGTATCTAATAAGGGTAAGGACAGGACAAGGTGTAGCATGTTAGCTTTTCAAGTCATTAAATATTTTAGAAGTAGGACAAACACAAGAATTATATATTACCTGTTAATCTCCACTAATTAGAAAGCAGAAAAAGCCACTACTGTGGTTCAATATAACTGTTTTCAGAATGAAATTATTCATTCCAAATAATCTAGACCAGAATCTGTGGTCATAAATGGTACAAAAGTTTTACAAAATATAAATTTAAAAAAGAAACCTTTGAACATATGAAATATAACCAGTTTTACCCAATTCTCAGTTACTTGCAATTAGAGACCACTGAGGAAAGAGCATGGAAAATGAATGGTAGATGGATTTTACTCAACATTTTTAGGTGTCTGGTTGTTTTGAATTTTGTAAAAATCTGGTAGTATTTCCATTAAAAGATTGAGAACCAATGATGTAGAAGCCAGTGGCTATGGTTAACTTCAAAGCAACAAGAAAAATCCAAAGTTTCTAAAAAATTAATCCTTATAACTTTCTGTATTTTTTCTATATAATAACTCCCTGTTCTCTGTCAACACTCACCTGTATCCTGTAAACTTGAACTCTGAAAGACTTCTGATGGGCAGATGAACTGTATTCTACTTTTAAAGCTGGTAGGTAATTTCTTCTGATAGGAATCTCATTTGGCTGTTGAATTTTCATGTTACTTCCATTAGGAGTTAAACACACCTATTATATTATTAAAGAAAAGTAAGTATGCTATGTGTTTCAAAACATTGCTTTTCATAACGTGTTTTAAGTTTTACACTTTTCATTAATGAACCAATAATGAAAGCTTAATGGTAAGGCTTTTAAAGCTTTTCAGTTGGATGTTAAAACTTTATTCTATTTAAATCAACCAAGTTTTGTCTTAAATTTCAATAGAGACAAAAGTAGAAAATGCATCTATACGATAAAATTCTGAAATTATGTTTTTGATATTTCTGAGTTTGAATCACATGGCTGAATCATTCCATAATAAGCCACTCGAAAAATTCAAGACCTTCTCTTAAAACTAACAAACCAAAGCCAACCACCCAGTTGTATGAGATGAAGAAAATGCAAAGTTTCTTTCCTGCAACTTTGCATATATTTAGTCTCATGACCTGCAAGCTTTCAAACCTTCATGGAGTCTTTTTAGACAAAGAAGGAATTTCAAATGGATTGGATAAATCAATCATCTCAATTTTCACTGGAAACATTTTTGGAGACAAAAAAAAAAATTTGTTATCTTTGTTCTATGTACACATGCAAACAATAATTAGAACTATCAAATATTACCAAAACATTTGATTCCAACTCAATAATCTTATTTTCCGAAGGAGTAAGCTCACTGTACTCTTTGAATTCTTGTTCTAATTTATCAGTTTGTTTAACACTCATAGGTCTCCATCTTGACTTCTTCTTGGGTTTTGTCTCCCAAACCACATCAGAACTTCAAAAATAACAGAAAGGATCAAGAGAAAAGGATTAGGTATTTCAAATTAAACTTTACTTACTTTAGTATGGCTTTTATAATGAAATGAGAAACCATACCATAAAACATTCCTGTGGTAAATGACCCAAATGGCCCTATGCCTTCTCAGTTCTAAACAGAAGGCCAATCTTTCCAATATAATGCATGCAAAATAAGTTAACAGCAAGTTTTTCCAACTTCCACTTTGATCAAAATAGGTACGTAAAGATACAAGTTCAACAGTACTGCTATCCAATAGTCTACAAACTCAGTATAGCATTTCAAATATGCAGCCTTGCTAAAATTTGGGATGGTTTAATGTATTAAAATTTCAGAATTCAGAAACGAACTCCTCCTCACTTTGTTAGCTACTTTCAATGCTGTCTATCTCAGTCCGAATCACTAAATATTGTTTTTCACTGCTGGAGTCTCCTTGTGACAGGTGACCACTTCAAGAAAGGGCTGATTTAGTGAAAGCAGACACCTATCCTTTAAATATGGGCAATTTACTCTCGTAGCTAAGATTAGGGAGTTTCTTATTATAACATTTGGAGACTGTAAAGTGTTTCCAGCTTTTAGACAGTTATTCATTTCTCAAGTAAAGGCAAGGATTGGGATTTTCTTTGTGAATGACATAGGCAAATAATCTGCACCTAGAGCGACTGCTTGTTTTGCAGAAACTTTGCTTCTTTGGTCTGAAAACTATTCATCAGGAAAAGAAGAAAAACACATTCTGAGCAATGCCATGGCTAAGAATGATTATTAAGGCAGTGAGATACAAACATCCCTTGAGGATTCAAAAAATTCTCTGTATAAATATATGACTCTTATGAGTTACAGCAGAAACACAAAGTATTAGTTGTTTGACCTGCCTCAAAATACAAAGGACTACAAGCTGTTATGTCATCAAAGTTTTGACTGATGACCAAAATCTATAGATATAAACCACACAGTAGTCCTTACTTATGACTCCAGTACCATCCCAAACCACAGAGGAAAAACTACCCTTCAGTGGACTGGGGAAGTATATATGCTTAATAAACTGTAAAAACATATCATCAATCCAAATACAAAATTCTTTACATTTATAAATGTAGAATTCTCTACATGAGTAAATGTAGAATTTTCTACATTTCCACTATAAAGGAAAAACACATAATGATTTAATTTTGCATATCTTTCATCAGATTTTTTTTTTCCCTCCTCCCCTTCTCCTCAATACAAAATTCAGTTAGTAAAAATAACAGATATTAAACATTTTGGACTGTTGCAAAGTGCGTAAGTTACCTTGTAATTCCAATATAGGACACCTCCTGCTTTGTGTAGTTATTAACCAATGAAATTCCAACATCCTGTAAAGACAGAACAATTTCTTGTTCTGCTAGCTCTGCTTTTACACTTTCATATGTCAGTTTAAATACGTTCTGATCTTCAGTGAAGAGAAGAATACGCTGTAAGCCTTCAAAAAATGACACCAGATACACCATTTTTCTATTATCCAAGCTGAGTATTTCCATTCTGTCCTACAAAACAAGAGAAGGAAAATTTTTAGACATCTATTCAGTTTAACCCAGCAAATAAATGGAAAAGTCTTTGCAATGTGAACACAAATAGAAGACAATTTTTTAAAAGCATAGGAAAATATTGAAAGTCTTAATTTTGAAGTTTTAACACAGTCACATACATAAGCATTATCTTAAATTCCAAAGTTTATTAGGTCCTTGTATTAGACCCTCACCAATAAAACTGGTGATTTCACTTGTTATATATACTTATGTCATACATATGTATGTTTCATACATACACTTATCTCAGTTACAGATCCAAAACATAGATCAAAGATACAGAAAACCAAAATACACTTTTTTTTCCCCCAGCATCCTCTCAATATTCTAATAATATAATAAAATCAAGGCTTGAAAAATATGTTTATATTTTATCCAACGTTTATCCAACGCTTTTCGGGGAAAAAAAACCTTTTGCCTGGATATTGCCATATCATAGTTTCTATGGCAATAGTTTCAGGCTAGAATTTTAAAATATTTTTGTATTTTTGAAAACAAATAAAATCTTTGAAATTTTACCTTCAGCTGTAATAAAAAAGCCTTTAAGACCTGTCTCAGTCTTACTGTTTAGGCAGTGAGGGCACTTTCATATGCCACTTATTTAGTGGATCTCTAAAGTCTAAAATGTCATGTGCAAGGTAACAGCTTATCGACACTGAATAGGAAATTCTCCATATTGCCTGCTCCCAGAAGCCTTTAAAATTCATGAGATCTTTCATTAAATTAGTTCAGGAGGGGGGAAAACAAATCAACAAAAACAACAACAAAACTAAAAGACCCTCAAGTAAACAAAAAAGCCTCTTTTCTGATTATATTGTTTTCTGCCATTTTTGCTAGCTGTAAAAAATCAAAAAGTTAAAGTGACTAATGCTAAACAAAACACCCACATATTTTCCTTTTAAAGTAAAGACCAACTAAGGAACTTCTTTAAATAGCCATCATGATGGAGGGGCATTAGCTACAATGGTCTTGAGATCACTAAGACAAGGCTGTTCAGGTCAGTATATTCTGCACCCACTTATTCTAAAGGCACCTCAGGAGTAGTAAGAATTCTCAAAGAATAAACAAAACTGGGGTGGAAGATGAACCTTGAAAAGCAAACCAACAAACCAACAGGCCCGATTCAAGTGAACTAGGGTTTTTGTTTTCACCCCAACAACCACCATGGAATTTAACAGGGTCCAAAATGAGACCAAGTTCTTAATGTAAAAGCTTTCCTGCCAGCCAACAGTCACAAAACACGTAACTTCAGCTGTTCACTTAATCTTGTATATCAAAAGGCCATTAAAAAAAAAAAAAAAAAAAAAACACTTTTCTTTACATGCTTACTTCCACATACAGCTACTAAAAAGGAAGCAAAGGCAGTATAAATGTCACTAGGCAAACTAATATTCCTGGCTTTCAAAACATAGATAACAGTCATCTTTACTTACATCTAAATGAATCTCTACTATAATACCTGTGGCAGACAAACATTTAGATCATCAAAGTACTAGGGGGAAGATGGAAATCTACCTCCATCAAAGGCATGAGAAAAAAAAAGTCAGCATTAAAAGGAGCTGTACACAACAAACATACTTCCTTTGGGCTAACTTCCTCAGTTCTTTTTCCACATTTCCATTTCAATTTTCTAGATCCTGTTGGGTCAGCCCAAGTATACAACACGGCCTTATTTGGCTGAAGACAGTCTTCCAACTCACAGAGGGAACTAAAAAGTAATGCAAAACATTCATTGACATTCTATTTTCATATCAAAGACTTTGCAGAGTCTAAACTTTCAGTTGAAGGAACAAGAATGTTTACATAGTAAGTTTTAATGAAAACTTAAAACAACACTGTGTTTGTAAACTATTTTACAAGCACAAAACTATTTTCACTACAGTAATAAAAATATTATTAGTTTTAGAACTTCTAGAAATACAGTTTATCAGTAACATTCCAAACACTTTCTTCTCTGCTTGTATTTATAGGGAAACTTAAACTGTTAAAAAAGCAGAGAGTGGAGCTGATAACAAAACCTCAATATCCTTTTCAGTTTATCTAACAAATATTATTAGAGGGGGAAAATGTGGACACATCCTATTGTTTAGGGAAGATTTCTTCTATGAGATTTGCTGAGGGGAAAACAATAAAAAAAGGCAGATTGTCTTCTAAATCTCTCTGCAGGTGTCCAGTGCTGTGCATCATTAACTACAAAAGCAGATCTACACATATTAAATTTAAATTTCATGCTGGCTATGTCCAAAGACAGCTAAAAAGCCGAAAACTTCGAAACATTTCAAATAACAAAGCAAGATAAAGAATATATTCTTTAAGAGATGCATACAGCTGCAAATCTAATTGGACTAGTAGTTCTTCAGCTTTTCAATAACCAATAAGCTACACTGCTTTTATGATCTGAAAGAATGAAGATTCTGCTTAGCATTTACAAAGACACAAGCTAAAAGACTCTGTAGACACACTGGTCAGCACCGAAGCAAAATTCTAGAGTAAGCACAGCATGCACACAGTGTAGCAGAGCTTTATGAAGATATTACAGCATGATGACAAAATGGGGATAACTGCATTCAGGCGGTAACACACAGCACTGATCTGGCTTTGCTGCTCTCAGCCTAAGCCACACTAATAAGAAGCTTGGCTCCAGTTTCTGCAATGTGTCTCAGAAGTGGCTTTGTGAAGGGTTTTAGTGGCTTGGATCCAGTTTCTGCAGTGTGTCTCAGAAGTGGCTTTGTGAAGGGTAACTTGAAGACAAGAATTTGAGTTTTAAAGATTTGTCCCTCTTTTTTCAAACCCTTGCCTCACATGCATCAGAAAGAACCCATTTTTAGTGGTTGCAGATAATGTACAATTTCCAATTTCTGAAGTTTTGGTCTGGTTTAATAAAACTTAAATAACTATCCTTCTACCTTTCTGTTGATTCCATCATCTCTCCCATAACTATTGAATCTATCGCTCCAGCTAAATCTGAACTAGATTTGATAGGACAATGTATTTATTTAGAGCTCCTCTGTTACTTATTCCGGACAAAACAGTACACACACATTTCCAACACTGCATGTATATTACAAGAGAAGGTAAAGGGCAAGGATGTATAAAATGAGACCATTAGTACTGTTACACATAAAAGACCTCCTTCATTTAGAGAAACAGACCCTTAGCACTGTACAATACTGCTTTGTTAACAATCCATCTTGTTCAATTTATAAAACAAGAGTCTTCTGGGAGCTGCAACAAATTAAAGCAACTTCTGCTTAGGCAGTTGAAAAGGAAAGAGAATTTTGGACACAGAACTCAAATCTACACTTTTCAAAGATGATTGACAGACTAAAAAAACAAGTTCCTTTGTAAGGAGATGAAAGTATTCAACCTAGTAACATTCTGATAGCTCCCTGGCATGGTGCTCTGATTTTTGCACCTAGCTGAAGAAAGGAATGTTGATGCATCTGTTTTGTTAATTCAGTATGTAATTTAAGGATTTTGCAAATCCATATACTCTGTCCATAAGCTTGCAAAGAAAGATTAAAGCATAGCCAACATGCCAATTGTGTAACAGCAGTCAAGCCTGAACTTTACATCACTTGGGTTATACCATAGTAATACTTAGTATCACCAGACACATTTATAATACATATTACACAGTTCATTTGTTCATGCAGACATACACACACATTTGTTCATGCAGACAAACTACATACATACCTCTGTCCATACTCTATAATTTCTTCTTTAGTATGGTTTATTAACAAAAATGGAGCTGCACCATCATGGTAATCAGAAAAGGTAATTACTGTAGAATGCTCCGTCAGGTTAACATCCACTATAATTCCTCCAAACTATCAGATGTAAAAATTACAAAGTAAATAACAGTGGTATGAATTTCTAAAATTGTAACTTTTACACAGTAATGGTACTTTTGAAAGTACCGTTATACCCATAATACTTTATACCCATTGGCTAAAAACCATCAAAAATCAATCTGTTTTAAAATATTTTAAAAATATTTTCCAATCATACTGCTATTTCAGGAAAAAGACATTATACTTACTGGTTAAAATTATGAAGAATTTCCATACTCTCAAGCTTTAGGCTGACAATAGAGGAATCTTCCTTGGATCATTCACACATAGCAACATCATTTAAAACATACTACCATCAAAAATTCACCTATTTAAAAACTACCTGCTAGATGAGACTATGTAATATGTAGAAGTAAATTTAATGAAGGGTATATTTTAGAGAAACTTAGCATTACCTTAAAAATAGGGTAACTACTTTCAGCTTTAGGCAGGCAACACTAACAAAACAGTCTCTGTTTCAGATTAGATAGATTTACTTATCAGAGAAACATTTAAAATGAAATGCCTACATGTATCTGTGTACACATATGCCAGTGTAAAGTAAATTATACTGTGGGGAAGACAGAGGACAGATCGAATAAAAACATTATACATGTATATACACATACAAAATATTGTCCTCCTTATGACTGTGGAATGCTTGATTGTATGGAAAGGGAGAAATGTTTGGAGGGTGAAGTGAAATACATATTTATGTTGCTTTGCCTAATTTCTGAAAGGAACCATTTACCTTGTTGTCCAGATGCAGTAAGAGACAGTTTTCTTGCTTATCAAAATTTATTTTCTTTGCGGGAAGATCAGAATTTTCAACTCTAACAAGCAGTTTGTTGGCATCACTTTCAGGCCAAAAAGGAATGCACTTTGGGGAAAAAAAAAAAAAAGTTTAAATTAAGTGACAAAAAACAACCTAGATGTTAAATGAACTGAAGTTCATTTATTTAAATTTTAACAAAAACTGAAGTAAGCTGGATCAGAAACTCCAGTAGAGAGTAGAGGATCTAAAAATTCACAGTTACTCAGCTGAATAAAATAAAGTCAGAAAAAAAATCAGACTAAAGTGAAGAAATGGGGAAGATACAGTGCTAAGAGTGAAAAAGGTGAGGTCTGTATAAAAACCACAGTACAAAGTTAAGCAGAGCTGCAATACCAAAATGGCCCAGCTTGTCAATGAGAAATTTCAAGGGACAAAGCTTTTGGTTTTTTGGTTCTTTTTCCTCCAATAAGAGATCTCTTGCCATAAAGGTATTAATTACAAAACAATCTTATCTTCAGTGACCAAGGGGAAAAAAAAAAAAAAAAAGTATATAAGCCTAAATACAATGTTAAGTAAGAGGAGAATCCATACTATCTCTATGCTTTCTTGGTTTTTTTTTTTTTTTTTTTTTACCCGAAGACCTGGGTAGCTAAATCACAAAAGTCATTCTGCTATTCACATTTCACATCCACAACCAAATCACAGCCATCGTGAGTTAAAGATGATACAATTTCACAGAAAATCTCTCCTCCAGCAGTTCAGACATGACACGGACGGGGAGTGGGTATGTGGCGGGGGAGGGAAAGAGACAGAAGTTTTAACTGTAACTGAAGTCCCTACCACAGGAATGAGCTCAGACTAGCGGTAACTCTCACTGTGCTGACTAGCACATGCTGCATTCCTCTAAAGACTGTAGTGGTTTTATGCTTATAAAAAAAGATCAGCAAGAGTCAAAGACTGTCTAGATAAGTCATCTTGTATTTCCAACTGCTCATCTGCAACACTCAAAACTCGAGAAGCATCCATCCAACACGTATTAAGAAAATAAATGTTTATATTCAATTATGTCTGATTGAATTACACTTCAATGGTGAAAGACTAGTTTACCAACTTACCATGCCACTAAGTTCCCTTTCCCATTGTTTCTCACACCACAGGAAGCAGGAAAACAAGGGAAAAAAATATAGTTAAACAGCAAGATTGAAGGTGTTATCTAAACCAATGTGTATCCTACAGACAAAGGAAATTTAAACTGTTTTGTAAAATCATACAAAATACAGCAAGTCAGTCTCACCATGGAAACTAAAAGAGCTTAGAGGAAATGAAGACAACCAAACAACAGTAAATTAAAGTTTGATTTAAAAGCAAAACAAATAAAAAAGGTTGGCTTAAAAAGAAGAGAAAGAACTACAGAAAACAGAAAAAAAAAATTGTCTTTAGTTACAGACTATGTCACAACATAATGTTTCTAAAACTTTTGCAATATGCTTGCAAAGTGCTTCACCAGATGTTTTATGTATACTGTTATTTACAACCATTGCTGAAAACTGGATTTTCTAAAAAGACAAATCAGTGTATGTGACAGATGACTTCATGCCACAGACAGAACCTGTCCAAGAGGAGAGGGACTCTACACGGGGATTCCGTTCAATGTTGGTAAGACAGACTGTCACTAAGAAAGAACAGTCATAAGAAGAAGAGTGGCAGGAGAGACTCTGCTTAGCCTTAATATGACAAAATTTGAATGAGGAGGGAAAAAAACCAGGGCAAGTAAATCAAGCCAAATTAAGGATTAATGATTAATTATGATTAACTCAACAATTAAAGAGTATACTAAGAAGTACTCCAAATATCTGTGGCACTAATTCAAAAGTCTAGTTTAGCCAGCTAGTATCAGATCCATATGCCAAGAACGGCAACAGACTGGCTCCTGGAAATCTATCTTATATATCCAGAACTGAACAAAGACTGTCTGGATTCTACTCAATTACAGAGGAGATTAAAAACATACCGGATCGAGCAATCCACAGAGCTGAACAGTATGGGGAGAGTTAACTCTCATAACACAGAATTGTCAAAAGAAGAAGAAACAAAACAAAAAGTGCGCATTGTGGAAAGGTAAGTGATTTGAGGAGTGGAGTCTGGAAGAATTTAAAGAGGGAATACAGATGCCTCTGTTAACCTCTACTGCTACTACAGTAGTAAAATATCATATTTCATCTTCCAGTGATAATAGCATTAATCCTAAAATCTACAAAGCTGTCCTGTGATACTTAATAAATGGATACTGAATGGATACTGAAATACATTAATACTAATGCAAAATAATTGAGAAACATAGATGTTTTGGGGGCTAATCTACAAAATTCTGTAAGTATATCAATAAAAGAATCAATATAGGGAAACTGCTATATATTCCAACAATATATGTGGAATTTCAGAACTACTGCCTTTGAACATTTTTGATGAAGAATATTTTATCTCCCTGCAAAATGATTTATTCTGGCAACTCTTCTACTAGAAATGACACATCAAGTATAAACCAAGAAATGCTAAGGAATATTGAAAGTAGGAGGCCAGATGCGAAATGTCTTATGACACTATACATGAGTTATGGTCATTTAAGAAACAGATAAGAAACTTAACGGAACCAACAAAACAATGTAGATTCAAACAGTCAGAGGAATGTAAGAACACTAGCAAACGACAGAAGCATGCAAGCTTATGGCATAAAATCTATTCTTCAACAAAACCGAAGAAAAATTTTGTATCCAATAACTATTATGGGAGCCTACATCAACATAAACACTTAAACGTGAACATGATTTTGTACAACTCCAAAAAAAAGTCTCTGTATAACGATGACATGAATTTTATAAACTGAAATAAAAGAATTCTTATATTTGTTATTTCATACCAGGTTTTGGTCGAAAAGGAAAAGAAAACGCAAATATGATCACATATGAAAACACATACTCTTATTTCCATTAAACATTATTAGAATATAAAGAATTTAGTATTATTCAAAATAAAAACAGATATTGTACCATTAACACTGATAATTAACATCACTCAGGAATTTTAAAATAATCAGAGGCAGATAATGATTCATATGAAATTTCAGGAAGTTTCAGGAACTAAATTTGATCCAGCAAGACTACTAACAATTGCTCCCAATTCTTTTTCCACGCCTACTAGAGGGAATGGAAAAGTCCATTACCTACTCATTACCAGGGAAAAGATACTGAAATATATAGCCCATATCATCAATACATCACAACAACTGGTTTGAAGCAGACCAATTTAATCATTATGCATCTGACCCTAAGTTATCTTCCATAACCAGTACAGATAAAATGCTATTTAAGGAGCATGTATTTAGAGTACCAAAAAACAAACAAACAGAAAAAGAAAAAACACAAAAATATGTTTACATATACAGAACAGTTGAGGTTGGAAAGGACCTTTGGAAATCATTTAGTCCAAACCCCTGCTCCAGCAGGGACACCTACAGCACACGGCTGTAGGACACCTACAGCACAAGGTTTGGAAGGTCTCCAGAGAGGGAGACTCCACAGCCTCTCTGGGCAGCCTGTGCCAGGGCTCTGACACCCTCACTGGACAGAAGTTCTTCCTCATGTTCACATGGACCTTCCTGAGATTCCATCTGTGCCCACTGCCTCTAGCTCTACTGCTGGCCTCCACTGACAATAGTCTGGGCCCCATTCTCTTGTCACACTCCTTTAAGATATTTTTAAGATATGCAGGTAGTCCCAGATTATTTCAATCTGCGAGCTTTTTTTTTTTTTTTTTTTTTTAATTCACTAGGTATACCTATAGCTGTAAATAAAGAGATTATGGAGTGCAGCACAGGGCCTTCAGCAACCTTACTGTTTATTAGAACAGACTCTGAAAATGTTTTGGACCTGTTCTCTTCAAGACATATGCAGGACAGAAGGAATTTACTCTACAAACTCTTCCTGAAAAGAGGTGTGGTCCAGTTATAGCTTTTACAGAGCTCCAACACTACCCTAAATAGGCACCGTTTAAATCTTTTCCCCTCCCTTTAGAAAAAAACATAACAGCATCTTCCTTTATAAGCTTACCTGTTGCAAAACGATAGGAATCCACTTTTCCTTGCCTTCTTCAGACACTTCCAAAGTGTATTTGCTTCTATTTGAAATCATAAAAAATGGAGTGAAAGTTACAATTCTAGTAATATTAAAGCTGCTGTTGTTTATAGTTACTCCAACCTGTGAATTGAAAGACACTGTTAGAAGTATTCTCTTTTCACCTATAATTCCTAAAACTTTGAAAGACAAATTTAACTCACTTGATACTCCTTTTTATGACTCTTGCATTTCACAGAGCCATGACTTCCAACAGTGTCCAGTGAAAACTGATCAGACAGTTCACTGTCAGTTACCATAAGTTGTACCTACAAAGAAGAACCCTGAGTTTGTTTTTGATTTACAGACACAACATTTAACACCACATATAGAACATATGTACACATAAACCTATATAAAAATGTACTGAAAGTTGAAGTTTCCACTAAAAAGTCAAGATATTACCATTTACTATGTTTAATTAAGGCTATGTGGAGCAATCATTTTAAGTCTCATACTCCAGGGAAACCAACCACACTGGGATCCAAGCCACACTTGATCACAATGTAAATCTCAAAGTACATAAAGTTACATTAATAGACCTTTGTCATTTCTCCAATATCAACACTCTCACTGCTATTCTAAATTGCTCCAAAATATTTTATTTACACAATATAATACTCCAGAAATCAGTAATATTTGGCATTAAAAACACTGCATAGCAGTCTCAAAACAGAAATTGTAACTTATACCATCTCGGCCCAGACTAAAAACCACCACTGCAAGTGTTCACTTTTCAAAAACACAGATACCTATTCATATTTAGAATCATTTTAGATTATCAAAGAACTTCCCCTATTCTATTTCTCTCAAAGAACATTTTTCCTAACCAAAGTTGATGATGCAGATTTCATATCTCAAACATATCTGACAACATATTGTGCCATGTATCTGTGACATACAGATTTATCATGCCCTTACTATAGATCACTTTTGAAGTGTAAAAAACACTTTTATTCATCAAGACAGAAGACTATGATACACAGCCCTCTATTAACTGTAATACCTTGTTGTTTTGGAGGAAGTTTTTGGGCTGGAAAGAAAAAAGCAGCGGCCTTTTGTAATCCGGAGGATGCTTGCGGTGAATTCCATCAGCTTTGTATTGCAACATTCGACCAGTTTTATTTACCATCCAATACGGACTGTGAATCGCAATGACCATCTGCCCAGTTGTGTAGGTCACATGGACAGCAATATCCAATTCAGTCTTATCCAATTCAGTGATGCAGTAAAACGTTGTGAAGCTGATATCTGGTAGATTACTTTTTACATAGTACTCACTTTTCCAATTTTGATCAAGATAGTTAAGCAACTGTAAGTCTAGCTTTGTTTGATCCAAGACTGCATTGTGAATCTGGGCTGAGCATCCATCTTCTAAAGTGTAATATTTGTTCCCATTCCCCTTAAAAAAAAAAAAAAAAAAAAAGTATATTTATGAAGGATTCTCAGTCCATAGTTTTATCTTCTTTGCTTGTTTACAAATATATTGTCTATGCACCTTTGAATACATTAATAGGATACATTATTATTCAGCAGATTATACAGCAACATTCTTAAATGGTTATTGTGCTATTTAATCAAATCATGTTGCATTCTTAAACTTCCACCTTAATGTTACATTTTATTTAGAAAAAAAAATACATTGTCATCAGTGTTTAACCAAAAATCTGTTGCTAAATTCAATAAATGAACACACACACCCTTGTAAGATTTGCAATTCTGCATCACTACTCTACTACTCCAACAAAAGCATTTTCTTTCAATATCCATTTACAAAATACATTTAAACAACTACAGCCAGCAGGACCAGGGAAGGGATCGTCCCCCTGTACTTGGTGCTGGGGAGGCTGCACCTCGAATACTGGATTCAGCTTTGGGCCCCTCACTATGAGAAGGACACGGAGGTGCTGGAGCGTGTCCAGAGAAGGGCAACGAAGCTGTTTGCAGGGACTGGAGCTCAGACCTTACGAGGAACGGCTGAGGGAGCTGGGGTTACTCAGTCTGGAGAAGAGGAGTCTCAGGGGAGACCCTATCACTCTTTACAAGTAATAGTGAGGCTTGGGGTTGGTCTCTTCTCCAGAATAACTACCGATAGAATAAGAGGAAACGGCCTCAAGTTGCACCAGGGCAGGTTCAGGTGAGACATTAAGAAGAATTTCTACATGGAAAGAGTGGTGAAGCATTGGGACTGGCTGTCCAGGGAAATGGTGGAGTCACCGTCCCGGCAGTGTTCAGGTATTGCGTAGATGAGGCATTTAGGGACATGGTTTAGCAGGCAGAGTGGTGAGGGGCTTACGGTTGGCCTTGATGATCTTGGCGGTCTTTTCCAAACATGATTCTACGATTCTGGGTCATCAGCTTAGGTAATTGTGATTGCGTGCTCCTTCCTCACCTTGACATGCCCTGAACCTGACCACCTCGGAAAAAGCACTTCGGTAGGGGCTAATAGAGCATCTGCCAATTAAGACCTTGTCCAGCATTCGAATAATGACTAGAGTTGATCATCCTCCCCCTACATAAATAGGGTCACCCCCAGAGCTTTTTGAGCTCTCCTGCGCAGCAGTGGGCTGCCCTACAGAACCTTCTCTGGAGCAAGGACACCTCTCAAGGTTACTCCTGCGGCTGAAAGATTCCTTAGGCGTGACGGATCCGCTCTAAATGATTAACAACGTTGTAAATTTTGCGAAACTTTGCTAGGTTCTACCTCTGACTGACTGCACACTTAAACCCTTGTTGACCAATTCCGGGACTAGGCCTGGATCCAGCCCCGCATGGACTCCTCTGAGAAGGAGTCTGGAGAGCAAGGGGGTCCATTCCAAACCTCATGACTTAACTAGAGGGTCTCCCTGACCCTCCACACTGGGTGAACTTTGCCATCAAGTCTCATTATCTCATTGTCTGATTTTGACCAAATTTTGCTGAGCCACTATCTGACCATATGCTATTTCTCTCTTACAAGTGAAGCGCACCACTGCTGACTCATCCTGAACAATAACATACAGAGGAAATACTGTAGAAATTTGAACATTAAGGAATTACCTCAACAGAGTAAGTTATTTGATACGGAAGAAAATTGCGGAGAAGAACAGAAGGCCATAAATGCACGACATACGGAAAATGCCATTGGTCATCTACACATAATGAAGTCGTCAAGGTGTCCTTTACTGGGACAATATTGATGACAAGTGAGAAGCTAGTTGACTTCACCGACTGGCATTTCCTCTGTATTAAGTTATCAACATTTTTCATAATTTCATCAAATGTAATTCCTTCACACATATCATATTCTCCATCCACCCCATATTCATTGGCAAGGGGTTGCAAACTCAGCATGGATCTGTAAATTAACATTTAAAAGAGTTAATAAAAGAAGGAATTTTTCAGTTACTATAGTATTTTCACAGTGCTAATATTTTATTGTCTGGATTTTTGAGCATTTCTGACAGTAATTCACTGTCTGCCTTCATCTTGCTTAAAGAAGGAGCAAGGAAGAAGGCCAGATCACAATGTTCCTTTGGTTGTCCTGGCTGTTTTTTTTTCCCCTCCATACTCTGTAACTTTGAAGAGAAGGGAGTGTCGGAAACTCTTACAAAGACACTGCTAAATTCCTTTACAAGGACTGTTACTTTTCTGTTCAAAAACAAAAACAACAACAAAACAACAACAACAACAAAAAAAGAAGAAAACAACTGAGTGAACAATTCATTCTTAGGACGAAGATCTGTGAAAAGCGCCCTTTTCCCAGTCACTAAGTATATGGTTTACGCATAGAGTTTTTGTAAGGCAACTGCTTTAATCCAGTCAACAGCTCCTTCACTTGAGATATTTGCTAGTAAGCAATTTCTGACTTCCTACTGGATTTCACCAACATATCTATGCAATGAAACAGAATGTAGCTATAACGTATTAAATAAAATTGAATATTAAATAATATTGAAGTATTAATAAACCTAGAGTATCATCAATGCAAAGCAACAAAACAGGAAAATGGAAAGTGAACGACTGGTTTTATTAAGAACATTGAAACATTCTATAACTTACTATCACTGTGTACACTTTAGCAGAAAAACAAAAATATTGTAATACTTATGACTACATAGGTGGCATCTTCCAAAATGGGACTGAGGAATGTGTGTATGTGGGAAAGAAGCAAAAAGCTTCTGCAATCCTAAAAAACTACTAAAGCAAACTCAGTTTGGTTTACCTACAATTAGTGAGAGAGCATTCAGCTAGCTGCTACACACAAACGAATTCCAGGTTCAGTTGGGCATTAGCTTGAAGGCAATAACAACAGCTACCCTGGAAGCAGGATCTTTGTAAAGTTTACAGGCCTTTCCCTACCTCTACAATGGAGATTAAATGTACCAGTTTGAATTTTATGCTTCAAAAATGACCAGAATCAAAGGCAGTCTTTTTTTTTTCTTCCTTTTCAAACTAAAATAAATCACTTGACATTATTCTATTATAGAGTACACTGTCCTGTAAATAACCATCACTATGTCCCAGTATCAAGCAGGCTCAGATTCTTAAAGGAGTCAATGAGAGTCAAGCACTTAACTAATTAAAATTGTTCAATAAAGTATCTTTCAAAAGATCCTAAAAACACTGGTTTAAAAGATAAATAATACTATAACCATTTTTAATATAGTTATATAAATACAATATTCAAAACAATGTGTAAAGTAATTCCATAACGAGGGAGCAACAAATACCTGTAAGAGGTCAGAGGTATGTTGAATTCATTTTCTGGTGAAGCAGTTCCTAAACATCTTCCTTCTTCAAAAACATTTAATGGAATTGAGAAGTGATTCCTTATCTATGAAAAACAAAAACCCAGTAAGATGCAACAGAAAAAAAATGGAAAAATAAGATGCTTTGAACATCAATATAAGAACACTCTCACTGTTCAATATTTCATTTCTAATTCTAGTGCAGGTATTTAGAGACAATAACATCTGGTAACATCTTTATAAAATTTTACTGTGCGGTAATCGCTATATTTTGAAATTAATACTTTAGCTGTAAAATCCTCTTCAAGCGGTAACTTAAAGCTCTGTAAAAGGGAAGACAAGTAAATCTTAATGACCTGATAATTTTCAAAACAATTTTCTTTTCAAAATATCATAGACACCCTGCTTGCAGGTCCAATTCCATACGGCAGAAAACACAAGAGAAATACAACATCTGCTTAAGGTTTAATCACCACACCCATTGTAATATAACACGCATAAAGTTTTTTCATTCTTTGCAAGCATTAATGCTGTATTTTTGCTATAATTTAATCAGATTATTAGATCCTGGGAATCAATCATAATTAGCTCTTCCCTCTTCTTAATATGTAATGTTCTTCATTGCAAATCTGTACGGAAGGAAAATCTAATTTTGCTGAAAAAGTCTAAGAATTTTAGACAGACGCTTACAGATCATTCTAACATACAGACATCTATTACCTACACTGACTACAGATTTTCTCGTTTCATTAATATTCAGTTATTAATATATACTAATATTCAACTCAAGTCTCTAAACAGATCGCTGTTGTTAGGGAAATCATTTTGTTATATACTGCAACTCAGTTATGCCATTATATCACACACAAGAGTGACCATACTTAACAGTGAAAGAGTGAAAGTTGGTTTAAAACATCAAAGTTGTATTTGAACAAAATGCAAACATGGGCAGGAAAAAAAAAAAGCCCGCTGAAATGAAAATAACTTCATTTCCCATCAGAATAGAGACATCCCTTGCACTCAGACATCTAGTCTAAGTATTTTACAGATTACAACAAAGTCTGGATACTCACCAAAATCTAGCTAACTATTTTAATTAATCGCGATAGATATTATAATTAAAATAAAGTTTATGGAAAAAACCTTAAGGAAGGTTGTATGAACTGTTCAAATCATTCAATTGGTATAATACGGTTTATGTAAGACTAGAGAATCTTATGTAAGACTACAGTAAGATCATTTACTATCATTAAAAAGAAAAAAAAGAAAAGAAAAAATAACCTGTATTGGAGAACGTATAGTTATCATCTTGCTTCCTTCAACGGTATCAATTTGACAGACAATGGACCTTTCAACACCTGACTCCTCATGCCTTACAGTGTAAAGGCATCGGCCTACTTTTGTCAAGGGAATCTTTTCCACAATAGAATGACCATGTGGACCTAGTGGTTGTAAGATGAAAAATGAAAGACTCAAAAAGCGCATAAACATGTATTTAAATAACATAAATGTGCATTCAAGGGTATTTTTCTGTACTACCCAATTTGCATTGGTACAATCACAGTAAACTTCTCTCTGAACACACATACAAAGGCCTTACTTTGTTATGAAGAGCTATTAATTTGGGGCAGTTTAATTCGGCATTACTTTAAGAATACAAATAAAACCTATTTAACTGCAGCAAAAAAAATATTACGTTCAAATTCACTTATGTTGAAATACCTGTAAATTAATAAGCAAGATGATTAAAATATTTAACTGAAGAAGACTGAAGCAAGAGTTGAGCTATTGCCATGCAACTATAAGCCTGGACAACATTTTTTTCATGTTATGTCCCTAAACATTTACTTGGACATACAAATACAGAACTGTAGTTCTGTATTAATGAAAGATTTATGATTCTCGCAACTTACAGATTTGAATATAAAACCTTTTGCTACTCAGAGTTGTCATTGCTGTGAACTGGTCACTTTCATTTTTTGTTCTGACGTATTCCATATTTAAATTTTCTCCATCTTTCAAGTGAAATAGTTTTGCTCCAAATTCAACATTAATGACACTAAACGAATCACTAGGTGATACAGTGATAGGAAGTCCTAAAGAATTTATTATAACAAAAGGTGCTCGGTCTTTTTTGAGGATGTCTGAAGTTTGACTAGCTGCTTCAGCAAATGCCTAGAAAACAAAATATAGATATGAAATAGAAATATATTTAGTAAAATTTCATCAATATGATGCATGCAAATACTTGTTTAACACAACTCTGAATCTGTAAAACTAATCTTTCTTACCGTGCCTAAGTTACTCAACATTACTAGCCCACATTTGGATAGCGTAATATTCAGCTGGTCTTTTGAGGAAACATGTATTACTGTTTTATATTCTGGGACTTTGTAGTTTTCTTCTTCTGCATCAGATTCAACTAATGCTTTCTTAGCCTTCTTTTTCATCTGAAAGGAAATTTTTAAAGATTCTTATCAAGTGATTCTTTCCAAAGAACTAAACTCTACTTTAATATAGTTTGACAACATTTCCTTCATGAGAAGCAAAGAAGTTGGTTCAGAGTAGAGCTGCAAGTCCTTCTGCAATCCTACCATGTGGTTTTCCTTTTTTTAATCACACATGTGGGTTTTATTTTCCAAACTTTTTTTTCTTTTTTTTAAAGAGGGACAGAATAAAGAATGTTATAGCAAAAAAGCAGTTAAGTCAATAGTGAAACTCAAACAATAGTTAATCTTACCATTATTCAAAAATAAAGAACATACACCTATATATTTTACTATACGTCTCTAATAATGCTGTGTAAAAACTACAATACTAGTGGATTTTCCACTATTAAAATAGTCACCTAAATTTAGGCTTTATACATTCCCAAACCAAACACTCAATATTGAGCAACCTGTCAATATATATTTTCATTTGTTTAAAGGAAAAAACATAGGTAACATGTTTTGTAGGCTTTCAACATTTCAGAGTATGATACATTTATAGCTGTTGTATTTCAAATCTGAGAAAGAAGATCTGTGGGGTTTGACTCATTATATCCTGCATTTCTCCTTCATTAGGGCCTTAACTTTCTACAGTAATAATCTCAGAAGGGAAAAGATTACTTGGTAGTGACAGTCCTAGGTAAAGTACAGTGAATCTTTTTCTACTTTGAGATCAGGGTCTAGATAATGTCCTAATGAAAAATGAAGGCAAAGCGAAAAGAACTACAGTTCCACCGTACACTGTGTGCAATTCAATAATAGACCTCTTTTTTTTCCCCTCCCAATAGGATTCTGGTACAAAATAACATTGTGGAATTAGAGGAATGGTCTCTCCTTCTGAAGCCAATGAATACATGCCATTACCACACGAACTGACTTCAGAGAAACTGATATAAAGCCATCATGGTTATCCAGCCCAACAGGAATCAGAACTTCTTGCCAGTTAAGAGGCAGTATTATTTCAAAGATTTGAGAGATTGGATGTTCACTGGTGCCTACTGTATTTGTTCAATAAAATAGCAGAAAAAAGTCTCAGTAACCAAAAGGGAGGACCCAAAATTAGTCTCAGTAATGAAAGGGTTTTTAAAAAAAATGATAAGATAGCAAATGACTTCTATTTATGAAGAAATGGTTTTAGTTTTGGAAATATACCTTGAATTCAAGAATCCATGGTTTGAATAAATCAGTCTTCTCAATTTCTAGTGGTTCAAGCAAAGGTTCCCACACCCCAAACATCTCATTAAAATAATGCACCTATGGAATGCAAAAATCAATTAGTGTCTATACAACAAGAAAAAAGTTACATGGAACTGAAGTCATGGAAAGCTCAATAGAATTAAAAAAAAAAAAAAAAATTCTTCATTTAAAAACGCTTTGATAGCTTTGGTACCATTAGACTTACGATCAGACTACACTTTTACTCTGCTTTGATTAGATAAAGCATATGTCTAAGGCATATATGAGGTCTGCAAGTCTCTGTCACAGAGACCCATTTCCAAATGGGTGAATAAAGGTCTGTAACTTCAAAAATATAATTTCTGTTTGGAAAACAGGCACGTGTATAGCACTACAAAATAAAGGCAACAAACCCACCTGCAATAATCAATGAATTTTCTTATCACTAATTTTATTTATGAATTTTTTAGATTTAAATGCAGTATGGTACCAGAAAAATATTATGGAAATGATAGGTTAATATATTCTATTGCAAACATAATAATTTAAATATGTCAAAGAGTTTTAACAGGTTGCTATTCCAAAATTTATTATTGTTGCAATAGACATTTGGGAGCCTGCATAGAGTATAAATGTGAGATTGCACATCACAAGTTACTGATATTCATACAGATATATTATACTTATAAGTTACCTTAACACCTTATATCCTGCTCTTCCAGCATATATCTGTATGAGTTTAACAAGTCAAATCTAGGGATCAATTTTTATTGTTTATTAATAAACATTACTTAGTTGAGTCATCCTCAGAAAACTTAGTTCTCTCTTTTAGGGTTCCCCACCTCTAGCTCAAGCCGAGAATGTAGGTTGATAAGAGTACTCCAGTTTTTTACTTCTCCAAGAAATGATGACTTTGCTAAGAGCATTGGTACAGTTCGGTGACCAACTCCAGCTTCAAGTGTTATAATAACTGATTCAATACTCATTTTCAATGTCTCTCCTGTGGGAACTAGTTCAGTGGTTGGATTTGTATCTTCCTTTTCATCTGATTCTTCAAGAAACCACATTTTTAGATTTTTGGTATCTTTCTTATTCCATAGGTCTGGAGGTATTTGACTGATCTCTTCCTCTGTTGTTTCTGTAGTTGGAGAAAGGGCTGATGTAATGGTAATCACTGTATTTAGGATTATTGGTGAAACCTACAAATAAAAAGATGTAGAATTAGAAATACTAAGTAGTGTAAGGAAAAGAGTCAGTTACCTTTAGACTTGAAATTATAACGAAAAATGTTTATTGTAACAAATGTCCTCTAAGCACTTTATCCTACATATGACTCCTTCCTCGCTTTTGAGGACTGATTCCTTTTTCCCAAGCTGCATTTTAACATGTTCTGGTTTTCAACTCCCACCAGTCACCCAGATGAGAGCTTTCTAAACTACTCATCCAACTCCACACACATAATCACTTCCAAACTTCTCTCTGCATTTCAAGATATCATACAAAATACAGATTCCTGAAAGTTTAGTGACATAATTATTTCTTAATTTTGTTTTCACATGCTAAGTTGCTAGGTGATCTGATAAAAGATGGGAAACAATTCCTCACCCTCAGTCATTCTTCCTTTTTTTTTTTTTTTTTTTTTTAAAGATATCCCACAAGCAACTTAACTTCAAAGCTTGCTGAGACGGGTAAAAAAAAAAACAATGGTCTACTTACTTTTATTGTTAGAGATTTAATTGTTAGATCAGCAAATTGTGGTTTAGTACCCAACCGCTTCATTTCAAAGAAGAAGTCACAAGGCTGTAATACCTATATTAAGGAATATAAGAACATGTTTAATTGAGAAGAATTTTTTATATTATGAATTTAAAACACTAACAGAATAATACTGGTTCTTCAAAGTAGAAATCTGGTACTTCAAAGAGTAATCTGAACATTAATATTAACAGCAATGTGAACATTGATATTAATACAAACATAAAGGGGAAAAGTGTTATCAGAAGCAGCATCTCAGTCCTTTTTGAACATTAATGTATCAGAAATCAGCTACTGTAAAATGTGTCATATTACAGTAACTCCATTTTATAGGAAATGAATTCTGTATGTCTCCAAATGACTTAAATGCTTTTGACTTATGAAGAGAATCAGATTTTTCAGTTAATGGAAAGAAAGCAACATCTATTGTCTGAGGTATCTTGCAGTTGTTCAGAATAAACAAATCACTGTTTGAATCACAATCACTCAGTTCCAGCATTACTTTTAAAATCAGCCTTTGCATACTCCCATTTACTGAAGCTTACTGAAACCGTAACCATACGATGACAAAACCACATGATAAAGGTATGTAATGCAGAAAACAGTCACACGCAATTAGACTCTGATATTGCAGTGACAGTAGTATTTGTTTTTCAGTCCCCATCTGAGAAGCTAAGCATCTCTGAATATCAGTAATTTCCAATTTTGCAGGCATTCCTATCTTCTCTGACCTTTCCTAAATCAGATGCCAGGAGCACAAAAACACTCCAGGTAAGTTTTACAATCCTTTTCCCAGACAATTTCAACATAACAGAATTATTTGCCCATATTATTTTATCCACTGCTGCTCAAGTTTATACTTTTATTTCTCTTTTGCATGAAATGAAAACACGTCCTCCTTCAGATGAAGATACGGGTAAGGAAAGTAGGAAAAGAATCTCGTCATGGGTGCTACTCTCAATCCAAAAGCTAGTCTCCAGGGTATAGTCAATGAATGAAAATGACTATACCATTTACCACTAGTATCCCAAAGACTAAGCCTTATAAAGTCTTCATATGAATACCAAGTTTTAAAAGACTGTGATCTTCATAAAACACAATTCATAGAGCTGCCCTTCTTGACTAAAGAAGTCCACTCAATGTCATCTCAATCTCTCTTTTCTAACATGTCTCCCAGACTGAAATCATATAGTTTACTGTAAAGTTGGGTTCAGAACTTCTTTAATCATTTCAAAATGATCAGCTATGCTGCTATCTGCAGAGAACGATCTTAACTGATCTTAACCGATCTCTCAAAAGCGTTCTTACTCTTTCAGGCAATGTACTATTTTGAACATCAAAACTAAGGTTCTCAGAAGCTTTTTCTCCTACTTATACCCTGAGGATCCTACTAGATGAGGAAAGGACTTTCTGTTTCCAAAGTTTGGGATAAGATTCTGGTGGTTGGGTCTGAAGCCTTCCAATTATACTCTGCAAAACTTGCCACAACTACCAGCTAAGAAATGGAAGTTAAGAGACTCTGCATTGTGCCATGACCTACAGTGCAAGGGTATTGCTTTCTGTTTCAGATGCAATCACTAAAGTTGTAACAGATCACTGTATTCAAAAGATGTGCCTATACTCCAAAAGCTTCCACAAAAGTATTTAATAGGAGAGAAAGTGGAAGTCACAATCCTTTGCACACTTATGTTCTTTTCTTACCCTAGCTGACTCCATAAGGTGTGAAAGCATAATCAAGACTTGAAAGAACGAGCTCTTCAAAAGTCATCTGCAGTCTGAGTACCCAAACAGTCATCTGCAGTCTGAGTACCCAAATAACCAGCTGGATGTATGGGCAATTTTAATTCTCTAAAGCAACAATATCATTTTAGAGCTAACTGCGGAAAAATTCTTGTCCACACACTGCCACTGTGCAGACAGGAAAATTTGTAAGAAACCAGAGGAGTCAAAGCATACCCAACCTGTCAATGTCTGACCCTGCTGCCAAATAATAAACAGGTAAAGTGGATTTATAGACCTTAACACAAATTGCTGAACTCAATACAATTAGTAGTTTAATTCAAAAGAGAAAATTTTCTCCCCTGCCTGTGATCCTTTACCATTCACTTAAATAGACATTCGATATAAAATTTTGGACCAAAACTATTCCAAATTTAATAAATTACACCTCAAATATTATATTCTTAAAAACTTCTATTTGTTTTGCTTACATAATTACTTTCTTCTCCTTACACCTTGTTACAAAAAAAACCCAAAAACCTCACAGCTACAGACAAAGGATACCAACAAAACTGAATAAAAACAACAATAAAATGTTATTTGTATATCTAATAAAAAATTGAATGAAGAAAGCTTTGAAATAACTTGCATGCTAGTAGTATATCTTCTATACTGCCTTGTAAATACAAACCTTCTTTTTGAAACTCACCGTAATAATGTTTCCTTTCCTTTCTTCGGGAAGAAAAGGGCATGCTTTCATTTGTATCTCTTTAACAGCAGCTGTCATGCTGTACATTTCAGGGCTATTTTTGATGAAGACCTCACACTGAGCTGTAACCACCAATGCAGGAGCATAACTTTTTGTTAAATCAGCCACGAACACAATTTCTGGATTTTTAACAATAATATTCATTTCCATTGTCGACACAGGCTGCAAGGGTGCTTCAAAAATATAAATTAAGTTAGACTCATTGTTCAAAAATTATCTTGTCATATATATTTATATATCTTTTATTAGTTTTAGAATTTATTTTTAAGGTTTAGTGATGAGATCTAGCTTAGCTAGAATGTTAAAATAGTGAACTATGAGAAGATTGAGTGGAATGTCAAGAAGACACTGAAGAGACAGATGTACAATAAGTTACAAAATCCACAGCCACATAAAGGTGACGAATTCCCGTTTCAAAAGATCACATTCAGATTATTTCACTGCAGGTGACTTACAAGTGGCAGCCTTTCCACACAGAAACTTCACAATTAGCTTGTCAAAGGCCAGTAACAGAGCAGGAAATTTAAGTAAAAATCAACAAAATCACCATGCAGCAAGTTAATGGGCATTTTAATCCAAAAAAAAAAAAAAAGAAAGAAAGAAAGAACACTTGCATTCTCATACATTTACTTATTCCAAGCACAAGATTGGTGCATCACTAAGAATAAGAACTCAAGAAAAGAGGGCATGGATGAGTGAAGAATATTTGGCTAAACTCAAACTGAAGGAGGACATATACAGAATGTGGAAAAAAAGACAGGCCCCTGGGCAGGAACACAGGAATGTTCTCAGAGTATGCAGGGATGCAACAAAGAAGGCTGAGGCCCACTTGGGATTAAATCTGGCAAGGGATGTCAAGGACGACAGCCCAGCTTCTACAAATGCATCAGTAGCAAAAAAAAGACTACAGAAAATGTGAGCCTCCTAAATGGTGCGGGTGCCCAGCTAACAAAGGATACAGAGAAAGAAAAGAATGTCTTATTTGCTTCAGTCCTTACTGCAAGGCCAGCCCTCAGAAATCCCAGATGCTGGAGACAAGAGAGTAAGCCTGGAGAAAGGAAGACTGCATCATCTTAGAAAGGTCATGGAGAAAAAGACAGGTGGTCTGAGGACTGGAAGAAAGCCAATTCTTCAGTCTCAAAAGGGCAAGGAGGAAGACCCAGGAAGTTAGAGACCAGTCAGCCTCACCTCCATCCCTGGAGCATCCCTCCAAAAGGACAGGCTTGAGGCAGAGTGGCTAGAGAGCAGTGCAGCAAAAAAAGGGAGTTGAAGGTATTGGTCGACACACAGCTGAACATGAGCCCGCAGTGTGCCCAGGTGGCCAAGGGCCTCCTGGCTTATATCAGAAACAGTGTAGCCAGTAGGACCAGGGAAGAGATTGTCCCCCTGTACTCCACACTGGTGAGGCTGCACCTTGAGTACTGGGTTCAGCTTTGGGCCTCTCACAACAGGAAGGGCATGGAGGTGCTAGAGTGTGTCCAGAGAAGGGCAACGAAGCTGTTTGCAGGGACTGGAGCTCAGACCTTACGAGGAACGGCTGAGGGAGCTGGGGTTATTTAGTCTGGAGAAGAGGAGTCTCAGGGGAGACCTTTTCGCTCTCTAAAACAACTTGAAAGGAGGTTGTAGCGAGGTGGGGGTCAGTCTCTTCTCCAGAATAACTACCGATAGAACAAGAGGAAGCAGCCTCAAGTTGCACCAGGGCAGGTTCAGGTGAGACATTAGGAAGAATTTCTACACGGAAAGAGTGGTGAAGCATTGGAAAAGGTTGCCCAGGGAAGTGGCAGCGCCACCGTCCCTGACAGTGTTCAAGAAACGTGTAGATGAGGCACTTCGGGACATAGTTTAGCAGGCAGGGTGGTGAAGGGCTTGTGGCTTGAAAGTCTTTTCCAAAACGTAACAATTCTACAAAATCATGCTTAACCAATCTGATAGCCTTCTATGTGAGAAAAAGGCTCACATGAGGCCTTCTATGGGTGAGAGGAGATCAGTGGATGCTTTCTACCTTGACTTCAGCAAGGCTTTCAACACCGTGTCCCATAACATCCTCATAGGCAAACTCAGCAAATGCATGCTAGATGAATGGATAGTGAGATGGATTTAGACCTGGCTGAAAAGCAGCACTCAAGAGGCTTGTGCTCAGCAGTGCAGTCTAGTTGGAGGTCGGTAGCTAATGGTGTCCTGATTCATCAAAGACGTGGATAAAGTGACAAAAGTGCCTCCTCAGCAAGTTTAAAGATGATACAAAATCATCAGGGAGCAGTGGCTGAAGCACAGGAGTACTCTGCTTCCACCAGAGGGATGTGGACAGGCTGAAGAGGAATGTCAAAAAGTTCAACTAAGGTAAGTGCAGGATGCTGCACCTAAGGAGGAGTAACTCCATGAACCAGCACAGGAAGGGGGCTGACCTGCCAGAAAGCATCTCTATGAGAAGGATATAGGAGTCCAAGCGGACAAGTAGTTAACCATGAGCCAGAAAGGTGCCTTTGTGGCCAAGGTGGCCAGTGCTCTCTTGAAATGCATTAGGCAGAGGGTTGCCAGCAGGTCAAGGGAGCTGATCCTTCCCCTCTCTCAGTCCTGATGAAGCCATATCTGGAGTGGTGGGTCCAGTTCCGGGCTTCCCAGTAAAAGAAGGATGTGGAGCTACTGGAGAGCCCAGCGTAGAACTACAAAGATAGCCAGGGTATTGGAACATGTCTCTCATGAGGAAAGAATGAGAGAGCTGGGCCTCTTTAGACTGGCAAGTAAAGACTGAGAGGAGATCAGTGTATACAAATATATTAACAGAGGATGCCAAGAAGATGGGGCCAGACTCTTCAGTTCTGCTCAGCAATATGACAAGAGGCAATGTGCAAACACTGAAACACAGGAAGGTCCATCCAAAGAGGAAAATCTTTTCAACTGTGGAGGTGACAGAGCACCTGAACAGGCTGCCCAGAGAGGTTGTGGAGTCTCCTTCTCTGGAGATCTTCAAAACCCGCCTGGACATGATTCTATGCAATATGCAAGGGGGTTGGACTACACAATCTCCAGAGGTCCCTTCCAACCTAAACCATTCTGTGAAATTAATCCTTCTTTAGTAATACAATTTGCATATTTTCTTTGGGTATCACACTGTATTTCATCTAGTATGAAGAGCAGTTTGTGCTCCTCAAGGCATATCAGATTCCTTTGTTTTCTGTACACAGAACAGTGATGCAAAGACTAGGCATTGAGCCCCAAATTTTAGACACAGCAATCTTTTGTACAAGTCAAGACAGCGTATCCATGAAGTCTGTACTGGTATCAGGAAACCCACAGATCTCAGCCAGATGGGAAATACCTTTTTTATTTTTCTCTGACAAAAAGATCCACTTTTTTCTCCGAAAGAGAAATTTCTGGAGCAGCAACACATACATACACTGCACAATAATGCAGACAATCCTGGTGCCTGATGTAGCATTTGCATTGCCAATGTAGTTTTACATAAGACTTCCTCAATTGCTTAAGAATTTGATCTAGGAAATCATAGCAGGCATAGCAGCTTTTTTAGGATATGGCATGGGAGACAAAGGGAGCACTTGCACTGCAGACCTTACAGAAACTACTTGAGACATGAAAGAATAAGGAATATCCCATTTTCCCTCCTAATGCACTATAATGGCTTTCCAATGTCAGGTGTAGAATCTGCAAAAGAACATTGGGTCTGGCCAATGTGCACATTGACATTACAAGTCTGTTCACTGAGGAGGGAGAAGAGGGAAAACAGACAAGCGAAATGGCAACATTTCTAAGAAGTCATAGTTGGCATGCTGAATTCATGGTTAAGCGTAACATACAAGTATATTCAAGCATGAAAATAGTATTGACCATCATTACAAATCTTGTTCAGATTGCCAAAATAGTCAAAACAAACCTAGACAGTATCAGAAGTAACTGCCTTTTTCCATTTTATTTTTCTTTTTGGAAACAAAAGTATTTTTTTTATCAAAATAAACACCTAAATACTGTGGTACATAAACCAATTTCTGTGGTCCAAAGAAAAAAGTGTCAATTGTTAAGAAAGACTGGATTATGCACATTAACAAGTACCAGAAATAACACGGAAAGAATACTATCTTTTTTTAAGAATATTGTAACACTGAAATTAAATGTATAGCTAAATATAGATTGAAAAATACTTCCAGTAAATACCTTGTTCCTTCAAAGGTAAAGATTGTTTGAAACTTCTCTGTGCAGCAGCACTTTCTGCATTAGCCTTCAGAAATATATCTGCCACAGTCAGCAGAAATTCCATGCTTGCACATAGGTATATCTCTTGAATAATTGTGTCAAGAACAGTACCATCTCTCCCTTGCTTATAGCTTATATCCACCATAAATTTCTTTTCAAATCCATGTTTCATTTCCACCATCCTGAAAAACAATTAAGGCAGCATTTAACAAGATACTAACTACTCACAACTACTGAAAGACACTCTCAAGATTCTTAATCCAGCTACATTATGACATGAATAAAAGTCCATTAAGTAACACACAAAATTTTAAAACACGAGCAACACAAACATTAACATAAACTATTTTCATCAACACCAATCACTATCATTATACATCAGTATACATGCAATGCCTCAGGAAGGCTTTTCTCATCTCCTTAAATGCAAACCTTGGACACAATAGCTGAACTACAATTTTAATTAAATTTAATTATTGTATTTTTTGCAAATTGAAGTGTAGTTTATAACTATGATTTGTAAAATATTTTAAAATATATACACATTATGCTGTAAGGTAATCATTATTTGATTACATGAAAGAAAATCCTTACTGTAAAGGGTATGCACAGATACCACAAACGATATAATCTGAACAGACTGGATATACAAGAATAGAAGAGCAAAGAACACATGATGACTTTTAGTATCATTTTTTAGTACCATTTTTAGTACCAATTTTTAGAACCATTAATATAAAATAAGCTCTTCCTTCTGAAAAGTAGCTTTGAGATATTCAAAGTTATGTAGCTCTTTTGCTTTTCTTCTCTAATTAAAGCTGATAATAACTTTAAAGAGTCAAACTGCACTCAGATCATTACAACTTCTTGTTTACGTACAACTCCATACCACGATGCCATAAGACTACTTGTTACTCTTCACCAAAAAAATTCTAGTTGTACTGTCCCAGTGCCTTAACATAGCTGAAGGTGAAATCTGTTTTCATATACTTATGTGCATTTCAATTTGAAAGTTTGAATATAGCACCTATATTGGTCTGCCACAGAAGAGCACCTGCAACAAAATGGAAGTAAGATA